>OZ023328.1:46671366-46726366 GCA_964007535.1 Brachyptera risi
TTTCTGCGCTTTTCCAACAGTAGTATCATCGTATAAATGTCCTGTGCACGTTCTTTTCGTATGCTAAACTACCCAATAGGTTACTATCCCCCAAAGCTGCAAATGTCTACTCGAAATTCCCTTGATTCTATAAGCTACGTCAGCAAATCGGATGAACCCGAATGGGTCAACATGTACCGTGTTGTTCCCTATCGCGCTACTTTATTCTATTCTTCCGACGATTCTCTCTCTCTCTCTCTCTCTCTCTCTCTCTTTTTTATATCTCTATATCTCTCTCTATATATATCTATCTCTCTCTCTCTCTTTCTCTCTGTCATTCTGTCTCTCTGTCTCTGTCTCTCTGTCTCTCTGTCTCTCTGTCTCTCTGTCTCTCTATCTCTCTGTCTGTCTCTCTCTCTCTCTCTCTCTCTCTCTCTTTATATATATATCTCTCTCTCTCCCTCTCTTTTTCTCTCTTTCTCTCTCTTTCTCTCTCTTTCTCTCTCTTTCTCTCTCTCTCTCCCTCTCCCTCTCTCTTTATCTCTCTCTCTCTTTCATACACACTATCCCACGGGATGCAACATTGCTCCTTTTATTTCCTGCAAAACATGCACTCTCTGCATTATCCCCCCTACTGCCACTTTTCACGGGGTTCTCCTTAGGGATGGAAATGAGATGAGCATTGGATTGTTTTAAGGACTCGTATGTGTTCTCTACTCTTGATGCTCTGGACTTATTTACTTACCGGCAATATAATGACGGTTGCGAACGTCTGTTTCGTGATTCAATTAGCATAGGCGAAAGGAGTTTCGTCTCGCCAGTTTTCTAACCGAAGGTAGGCCATATTACACGGGTCACTAGCTTTGGCGATGGTGAAGACGGTGCACATGCCAAACCATGTCAAGATAGATGAGAAGATAGATAGATAATGGAGGTCAATAATCAATATATATATATATATATATATATATATATATATATATATATATATATATATATATATATTTATATATAAATATATCAAAGTGTAAATATATTTAATAATATATATTATAAATAATATATGAATAATATCAAATATCAGTTCAAAGTGGAAGATATCAACATTCGTGTGTTTATACTGAATGACTTTTATCTACGGCGAAAAATTATGGACACAGACAGCGCAGTCCTGGTGTTGAAGTTCATTAGTTTTGAATAATCAAAATGGGGTGGTAAGATCGCCCTTGTGGTGCCCCGTCCAAACGATCCTATCTTTCATTCATAGCCTTAATTGGGGAACAATGATTTTGTATCAAGTTTCGATGTTATTAAAAAAAAAAAATATATATATATATATATATAACATATTGTTTCAGTTGAAGAGTCGGTTGTGACTCATTAGGAAGAAATCATCCCAGTAACAATATTACCTTCAAGCAACGAGGGATCAGTCAGAACGGTCAACCGTGGCCGAAATCGAACCCCAGAACTCTCATAGTTTCGCGCACCACCGAGTAAATAATAGAAATAAAAAATACATTCATCAACGTTCTTCTCTTTGTTCGAATATGGACTTCGCTTGAAACTTTATTTGTGTAGAAACAAAAACTTGGCCCAACATTGTTTATATCGCTAACTTTTTCGAAGTTCTATATATTTCAATAACGAATAATATTCTCTCTCAAATATATATATATTCAATACTTAACGACATCTGAATTTATTTCCAAACTTGAACTCACAAACTGCATGAATGTGTAAAGCATCAGAACCTAAATTATCTTAAATTCTAAATAACTAGGCAAAGTAGTTTTATCTGTGCTACTTCATCGACTTTGGTATACATGAAAACTCTACACACCTTGACTCATATACAAAATTTGGTGAACATCGAATCTAGAAAGCAGTGAATCACAGCAATAGTTCTGCTATTATTTCTATCAATTTGTCGAAGAAAAAACATCTATTGAATTATTGTTTTTCGAAACGGCTGATTCGAATTGCATAGAAAATTGTAATAATGTGTAGTATTATCTTTATGTCAACCTTCAGGGATTTTTTTTCAAAGATTTCATCTTTCGAAATTTTCCGCCCAGCCAAATCTTATGAAATTTTCAGAAACTTTGACATGATATTTCTCAGAAATGGTTGAATCGATTTGACTCCAAAACTGTACAGTTCCAAGTTGGATTCGTCTACATGTATAGAAGAAGTTTCATGATGATCAGTCAAATCGTGTGACCTGTGGAGTGCTTACAAAATAAAACACAGATAAGGCTCAATAAGAGTGGAATGGAGCCTTCGCTGTTGCTCATCTAATTATTATCGTTTTATAGACCAACAGTCACCTGATGTGTTTACTGGATGCACCCTCTCATCTTCAGGCTGTTCTGTTGTAATGACTATTAGGAAACCATTTCGGTATTAACCTCACTATTGAGGAAACCCCCCAAAAATTGACAGGACGGTCGATCATGACGGGAGTCAAACCCCGACCGGTTTCTTGACTGTGCCAGTTCAGGGACTTATCCAATCATCTCTTTTAATCAGTTTGACTGTTCAGAAACAATACCCTTGGTGAAAACCGAATACAAAAATAATAACCCAAATCAATTTCGAAAATTTTACTCAAAGATATTGCTATCACAATTAGCCCTATTCATTCTTTTTATATCGTGAACTATCATTGAGCACTATGATCCATACTGTATATATTATATCCATACTATCATCTATCATGATGCAGAAATGTACGGGTGATTCAGAATTGAATTCAATAGTTTGGAATAAAACATGAATTATATTCGGTATGGAGTCGATTGATTACGACTCGAATCAAATGAGAGATTAATATTGTAAACTAGCTGCAGGTTATTTTGAAAACATTTGCTCATTGTGGGAGGCGAATGCTCGAAACTTTCTGTGATGTGTAATAACAATATGATTTATTCATATGGAGCCTAATTGCTGATTGATTTTCATCTCACATGATATGCTTCGAATACTTCATTATACTAGAACATAATTTAGTAGGCGGGTTATTATTGAAATGAGCTCCCTTCAGAGATATTACCCCAAATTTAACTGCCGATTACTCAGGGATGTAGCCACCATGTTTCTTTCTTAATGATGATCATATTCATTACCTAATTTGTATTCATCACCTCTCTTCATCACTTATTACCTTTAATTACCTTGTTTCTTTCCTAATCAGGTTCATATGCAATTTTGTTTATAAATATGACCGATAATATAAAATTTGTTTGACCCACAGATAAACTACACCTCGTAGTTTTGTGGGATACTGTGGATGTAATGGTTGTTTTATTTGCTGTTATTTATTATGTATATATTGTTCATGAAAATGTATGAATGTCCATTATCAGTGAATAATAAAAAAATAAAAAATTACAAATATTCGAAAGTTCTGAACAAAATTGATTCGATTTTATATGTTATGGAATATTTCAATGAATTTATGTAACTTTCGACAACGCACTGTAATGATAATTAAGTTCTATTGGCGTTGTGTGAGTGAAATCCAGTAATGGGATGATGACGTGATGAAGGCATCTCAGGAAATAGGAAGGATTGTGGAAAGAAAGCGATTATGTTGCATATATTGTAGAAACCATCTCGGCGTTGATCGGGGCTACAAAATGAAGCTCCCAAAAATATATGTGAAACTAGACGCGTGGCCGAGTGGTAACACACTGAACCCGGAGACCGGGGTTTGATTCCCGCCATGGTCGACCATCCTGACAGGATTTTTTTAGTGGTTTCCCTCCAACTGTCGTTCAGGTTGATACTGGGATGGTTCCTCAACAACAGGCCACGACCGACTCCTTCCCACCATCCAAATCACCTAATGAAATAACCTTTCATCTCATCATCGCATCATCTCATTCATCATCCACCGACGCCAAAAGATCGTAGCCATCAGTATAGTGCGTCGTTAAAACCCAAAATAAAAAAAAAACATGTAAAGATGAACGGTGGCGGGTATCGAATTGAGGCCCGATCTACCTTCATCTCCCGGTCAGATAAGTCGAGCTAGCGTTATCATTGATCCACCTGTGGCAGTGGAATGATATATCATGATGTGATTTATGATATATGCAATCTAATATTGCATTAGGGGTATGGTTTTGGCACAGATAATAAATATAATCAGATCGGGAGAGGCTACATCATATCATTATCAATAGAAATATCAATAATCATTATCATGATTATTGATCAGCTAGATCAATAGATCAATTATTGATCAGATAGATCAATAGAAAGACACTCAGTGATTGGTGCCTACCAATACCGTGAAATGTATCTTCGTATTCCTCGAAAATATTTTTTCGTTTTTTTTCTGATGTTTTTCTCGTTTCTCTCTCCACTTCCCCACAAACATCGAATTTCAACTTATACCAATGTTCCTTCAGATTCCTGTTCGAATTTCATCCGCAATTTTTCTCTCTAAAGCCCGGTTTTACCAATCTCAGTTAGGATGCTAATCCACTAACTATTAATTAAAGGTACGAGAATAACAAATGTAACCAATGGTGATAACAAGTTAATCCACTAACTATTGCCTGATCCAGTTTCGTGAAACCGGTTCTACTTTATGTTCCGTCTTCGTTTGTATATTCGATTTTTAATTGGAATATCACTTAATTGAAGTCAGATTATTCAATAAACTCATCGGTATGAATATACCGTTAGTTTGGTTCATAGAGTACATCTCGCATGGTCTGCGATAAATAACATAGCACACATTAGTTACTACAACAATGGTATAGCAATTGTGATGACATACGAACTATATGTGATTGAATGGAAATGTATATCAGGACTATATGTGATTGAATGACATTGTACATCATAACTATATGTTTGGATGATATCAGTTTCCATGTCAGAGGACACTTCCAAAGGATGAGCTCTATATAGCGATGAGCTGAACGATATGTACCGTCTGGAGTGTTTAGTTAATGGAAAAACATCCAATGTAAATACGACGGGTTTGATAGAATATTGTACTTACTCGTTATCACTAACGGTTTGTTAACCTTCAGTATGAGATAAACGAAGTACAAGAAAATAGGAATTCATCGTAATATAACTAAGTAGGGTCGGACTGGGGGTAGCGGCCTGGGCGTAACATAAACGGTGGCCCAAATGTGAGATCGTGTATGTTTGCTTGGGAAGATATATTCCATGATCATACTCTAGCTGCTTGATAAAATGAAAGGTGAATTTACTGATTAACGTACCAAGCCATTTTTTTTTCATTTTTTTTCGATTTTTTCTTCATTTTTTTAAAAGTATATAAGCTCCGTTCCGTCTGCCGGCGGTATACGCGAGGTTTGTACACTAACCTGACCCTAGCCTAACCTACTGCCCACCTTTGTCGTCTTAGTCAGATCACAAAGCATCAACTTCAAGTGAGTAAAAAACATATTAAAACAAACAAAATACAAAATGTCCAGAATACACACCATGAATATGAACAAGATCTATCAGAAAACACCAAAAACGCGAACATAGGACAAAAATTGGCCATGGTACGTTAATCAGTAAAATTACCGAATGGAAATTTTAATATTCAGGCTTACTCACTTATTCTCTCGTATTTTCAGATTATCAACAGCTTTTTCAGCGATGATGCAACATCAGCTACACTATTGATGATGCATGTGTTGTTGAGATTGAAAAGAATATCACGTCAAATCGACATAAGCATAAATGCTTCCAAATGGTCTGCTGTTAGCGCACTCCCGCACCGACGTTCGATCATTTTCAATTTTGGAAAACGTAGTTCACACGCAACTTGCGACGAAGAAAGTGTGAGGATGAGTTCGTATGCTTGAGCAGTGACTAGTGGTTCGGAAATTTTTGAATAAAATTGTCATTGTTGGCCTCGGCATTTCATCCACCACTTCATTGCGAAGAGGCAGTGAACCCACACGAAACAAATCTGTGATTTTTTAACTTTGATGCCTGGTCGCTCAGCATTTTACATCGTTTCTTTTGTTGCTTCTGTGCCCCACATTTCATTTTCACGCCAGCTTTTGACATTTTTTTAGCTTTGACTCCCATTGCAACTATTACTTGACTCCCAACAAGATAACACCAAAGACCTTAATATCTAACTTCGTTAGAAGACCTAAAACTAAGCCTTCCAAGCGGCGACAGAGCGATGCTAGCGCACGTATCGTAGTGGAGTGAATTATTCTTCAGGCGGGCCAGTTGGAATGATTACCAGAATGATTTTTTCTCACACCTTCTTGGATCCACATAATTATCCAACTAATGTTTCTTTCAGAACTAGTATATTTCATGATTCATCAATATGCCTAGGCCTATAGTTACATTATGAGTGGACGAGACAACGCTATCTGTTATATCGCCGAGTGTTTTAATTATGTAATCAAGACAAAAGTGAAGTAATTCTTCAGATTCGGGGAGAAACGGGAATGTAAGTAGGCTTGACCAATTGTAATATCCGTTCATTCGTACATATCCATACTATTTTTAATTTATTAGGAATCTTTCTATGAATGATTCACAACACGATAATCACGTCAGCTCGGTGTTATACGCATTGGCCATATTGGTGGTAAAGCAGATATCTCTCTTCTAATTCACTCCACGGAGACAGGTAGCACTAGTGAGCAATGTCGCCAAGCGTTACATGGTAAACAAGATTAGTTTTAGGTCTTCTAACGAAGTTAGATATTAAGGTCTTTGATAACACCACAACCACTACACCTGTCACATCACCAATACACAGACATCTAATACAAAAAACAAATTTGATACCAATTGAAAATTTGAAATGGAATATCACGAAGTCACTAGGAACACGGACACAACGCACCTTACTCGAGCAAAAATACTCGTCCAACTAACTCTTCAAAGAGCCCACACATTATACTACGGTCTGAGTCATGATTTGCGTATTATTATTTATACGAAGTACAATCCAGGTAGTCGTGTTACGGTATGTATAAGTTTCAAAAAGTCCTAGCTAGTGATTGATTGATCAAACAGTGATGATAATAATGATAATAATTCCTTCATTTTGACCATTGATCTTTTTGAAGAAGATGTGGTCACGTCAAAATACATACATGACATTCAGACAGAACATTGAACCACAGAACTTGCACAGACATGCAAACAAAAAAAACGTGAAAAAAAATTTCATCCACATTCATTCAGATAAAAAAACTCATATATATATATATATATATATATATATATATATATATATATATATATATATATATCATCATTTTTTTTCATTAAAAAAAAAAAAAATCTGAAAAAATCTGGATGGAAAATATGGATGAGTATTTCTATACGTATATTCTACCGCTTTGAATATTATTAACAAACTGTATTATATTTTCCCAAAAACTAGTTCCACAGGTTGACCCCAAAGATCTATCTTGGTCTTGGATTTCATTTTTTTTTAAAGAGCTAATCAGACTGATGCTGAATATATTGATCGAATAGTTGATACATTGAGGCCTACATTGAAATGAAATGTATTATGTATTTTTGTATCATTATCATTTCCTCAGAATATTGATTACTTATTGAGTTTTATTAGAATAGCACTATTGAGTCACTAGTATTCCATATTCATATCAATTTCCAGTTTATTATTCATTATTATATGATAATTTTTCATTACTGGACAAATTTGTATGTGTTCAGGTATTTATGAGAAATAACACGTACATTACTACTATTTTCTAATCGATTTTCATGACTATATATTTTTCGCATAATCCTATGCAATGATCAATTTGAACCAATAAATAAATGACATGGGATGAGATGAAATGGAATCAATACAGGTAATCAAGAGGGATGGCATGTAAATTGAGGATCATCACATTTTAACAAAGTATTGATAAACCATGCCTCAGTTGAAATGGAATGTTATTGTTTCCTATGGTTCTATTTCCAAACCAATTTGATCAAATTCCGTTCAATTTTCTCATTGTATGTTGTTTCTTTTTTAAACAAACATGTACTGGCACTTATGATAACTTGGCATGAGTTAAATTTATACATCAATGCCCGCAAGATCACACAATCAAGTTGGAAAACGCTGCCAGCATAGTTTATACAAATGAACTTTCATTCCGATTCCATTTTTCTATTTTTAATCTTCATATAAGTTTGGCTTAGTTTTTTAAAAACAGATGCGAATATTTTTAACTCTTTTGCTCCTGAATAGCTCACGATAAATTAATGTAATCGTTCCCCATCGGGTTTGCCATAGAGGAAAATTAAGTACCAATTCTATGTTTTTTTTTCTTCTAATTATGATCATAATAATTACTAATCTCTTCGTTATGTGAGCATTGCATTAAATAACTTACGTCAAGTCTTAATCGAGGTTATTCCCGGGAGAGAGTTTATTATATTATGAATAGCTTAGGTTTAAACAAAACGGTAACAATTGCTCAAGTTGAGATATTTGTTCAATAACGTATAACATTCTCTCCAATGGCGGCAATTCTGTTGGGAATTATTCTAAGCCAGTCTTAAATAATGGCTTATCACGGATTATACATTGGTCAGAAATAGAATTGGAACATAATTTTATTCATATGCATATTCATGTGGATAAAACAATATATATCATGATAATGATGAACATGATTGATAAAGATAATGAAATATTCATTTGAGGAACAATCGACATATTGAAGAATATGTAAAATGTCATATAACAAAATAAGATACAGGAATATTCATGAAAATACGTGTTTGAATCTCGATGATTCTTTTACCATCGGCTATATTCATATAGCCTGCTCATATCATTTTAAGGCATAGAAGTAGGCATATCCTAGAAACCTTTCTAGTATTTTTTTCTCTCAGGATGAATGGTATAGGCCCATAGTATGAATAGAATTGAATAGAAGAGTATGCAATTTTGTTCAATGAATTCGTGTAGCGTATTCAAACGCACGTCAGAGTTTGTGGTGTCAAAGTGTGTTGATTATTTCAAATTTCGAATGGTCTATACATGATTATTTATTGATATTTGGTTACAAGACCATCTCATTGCTTGAAATAATAAGGAGTGTCGCTTATAAACGGTCCAAATCGCTTTCCTCAATTGGGAAACAATGTTTTTTTTTGTATTTCAAGAGAATCGGTTTTTTGAAATATCAGTCCTTTGATGACGTTTGAGAGTTGAAAGATATCAAAATGCCAATACAAGAGGAACACTTTGTACATTTTCAATACATCATAGATCGTGTTAGTGAAAACCATTTAGTTCATATGGCATAATGTCCACAGTTGAAAGCACACATTTTTGTTTGACATGTTACCTTTTTGAGTTTCATATGCCTGTGAAAATGTTTTGATGAAAAGTATATGATTTTATTTCACACAATTCTGAAGTATCGACGATATTTGTGCTCCTCTCTCATTGAAAGTTTGATATATCATAGTTTTAAAAAGTCATCACCAAGATACTGACGCTTCGCTAAATCGATTCTCATACTGCCTGGATGAGAAAAAAATCACATTTAAAAGTGTAGGCATATATATTTGAATATATATTTTCTTTCTTCAACGGGAACAGCATTTATGAGCCAAAGTTTAATTTATTGGCATTCCTCAAGAGTATTTGAAGATGACAAAATTTGAATAAAACTTCTAATGTTACTCAGAAAATCATGTGTTGAATATAGATTTGAAGAAATTTGAAGATGAGATAAGGATAAATGTGATACCAGATTCGTAAGTTGTGTTCGAAATTGGAAAGAATAATGATTTTAAATAGCCCCAATATGATCGTATGTATAATCGATCGGAGGTGACGATGAAGGGTTGTGAAAAGTGTCCGGTCAAACAATTGATGAAGCACTTCGCCCATACAAACCTTTCTATTAAGGTCCAGTATTACCAAGTCCAGTTAGTATTTATCTGAGAGTTGGTGAAAAAAAATATCACAGGTGACCATGGTGATAACAAGTTTGAACTGTCAGATAAAGGCTAACTAGACTTGGTGAAACCGTGCCTGATTCGTTTCGCAATGTTCGGCGTTTTTTAATCCACTGAATAGGATAACTTGAACATTTGAATTAGTCGCAATCAGTCAGTACCGTCATCCAGGAGACCGAAGTTCGATCCTCGTCGTGGTTGACTTTGTCCTAAGCGAGGTTTTTTGTAGTTACTCAGTCGTTGAAGTGGATATTGGTGTCCTGATCCATGACCGCGACTTTCTCTTCCCAATAATTACCACCCACCAATAAGGGTTATCCACTTGACAGATTGGCCCCGCACTTTTATATCTACAACTATTAAACTAAAATACACATCAAAAAATAAGAATGTAACAACTTAGCAAGCATGCAGCAAAATTATTGAAACAGATTGAAAATACTGATTTTTCGAATTGTGATTGTAATTTCAGATTCGAGCTGAATTTGGAACCCCAAAACATTGGTGACAAGAACGCCTCGACGTCTGAAACAACGATATTGATCCTCCACCATTGTTGTTGCTTTTATCAACAGTTTTCCATCCTTCTACTCAATTGTTATTTAGTGTAAAAAATACAATTGAGGGTTGGATAACCATTGGCTGGATGCTTTCGGGTTTGGTTGGTCGTGATTTGTTCTTGGATGGAATATATCAGGCCAATTATACTCTATCTTGTTTAGCTCAGTGGTTTTCGTTAATTTGATTCGTCCGAGCTATTGGCTTGTCCATTGAATGTCTGAGGATCGAATCTTGTTGTGGGTTTCTTCTTAAAAACAGATCAAATTGAGTCTGTGATGTTTGATAGATCATATATTATTCGATGGGTTATTTTCTATCACCAATTTTTTTAAGAACTATCATTCCTGAAGGAAAATAAGAGATATCAGATCAAGATGATAAGTTTGATTTTTTATAACTAAAATATGAATATAAATCATTTATATAACTGAAATTTCAAATTCAAGATCATGGTTTGTTGATTGAGTTAAATTATCACTGACTATATTATGTATGAATTAATATTAGGGTTTTTTCATATAAAAATGAAAGAAAAAAAAAATATATATATTATATATTATGACCATATCATTATATAATATTGAATAATATTCAACTAATTTTATTCTCATCACAACTCATTATTCTTCATCATTTCCACTCAATGTTCTTATTTCATTCGGGTGTCAATGCGATGATTGAAGAATCTTCCATCCTCAGTTTCAGATAGTATCAGTAATTCTGTCAATAACAAGTGTTCTGTCATAATGATAATTATATCTTTAATAATAAGAAATTAAAATATCATTCTTTTCATAATTATTCTTCGGGATGGTATAAGATCACTTTCATCAAATCTCAATGTTAATGAAAAAAAATCGAGCAAGAAATTTCAGGTCAAATTACACGATCACAATCCAGGTAATTAGTTCCCGACAAGTTAGTCGTACGAATGCTAACTGAAATCTATTTCAAATGCGACATAGCACACTGCATTGTTTGTCTACATATCCATAGGGCACCACAATGTGTATTCATTACACGTAAATCTTTCGACTATTTTGTTTTCGCGAGTCAAACGAGATTTTTCACAAAGCTCAATGTTCAGTTATCGTGTTGATGTGGTTGATGCGTCAATAGAGATGAAGCAGTGTAGTTAGCCTCGAGCGGGAAATAATGTTGACAACCAGGAAACGGGGTTGTTTTATAACTATCATTACATTATATATATTATTTATGATTACTATCAATCCGACTGGCGGGGATGCAACAGTGACAAAAAATCATTGGCGTCTGTAGCTCCAAGGGAACAGAACTTTGATTGGATAATGTTGACGCATAATTGATTAAATAATATCAGAATGAGTTGCAGTGATTGGATGACTGAAGTTGTGTAATATTATTGACGGTTTTAATGTGAATTTTATTTCATACTATGAAATCAATCTCATATTTTACAAGAAAAAAAATTGATCTATAAGTATATTTGAATAGTAGTGATTTTATTTTTTTTTAACATCAAGTGCATTTTCAATTTCACTTGTGATTTATAATGTGATGCACTCTATTGAAACTGATTAATTGAAACACAATTTTCATACATTTGGTATTTATATTGATATAATATGAATTGTCAATTCTTTGATACTCCGTTTTTGATTCTATCCATAAATAAAACAATTTGAATTCGAATCTGATTATAGCTGAGGAAATGTATATGGAAATTGTGATCAACCCTATTGGAAAATATGAATATCAAATACTCTGAAATGAAATTTCTTTTTTGAGTCATCTTATAAAAACTGAATGAAGTGATTCATTGAGAATGTGCAAAAATGAAAGAAAAAAATATGGAGACAATAACAGTCAGTAATTATTTTTCAAAAGGTGTTTTATTTAGAGTATAGACAATATTCACAATTGACACCATAAATAATTCTCACAAAGCCAGATGTTCATCTGTGGAACATATATATTAAATACAAATCAAACAGACGTGTCAATTCAAAGAAAGGTATAAATAATTATTCGAAACTTTACAATTGAACTCTAAGGACAAAGCAAACGAGTATCAGCAGAAGAAAAACATTTGACATGTGAATTTTGAATTTTCATGATAATATGCGTGATTCAAGTAAGCATAGTACGCAATCATTGACACGCAAAGTGGTTCATTTTAACAACAGTAACAATTACCAATCTGAAGCATGATTATGTTTCTTCCAAGTTGTGTCACACATTGTTCTAATAAGTTAACCACACATCCCCCCCAATGTATTGGCCAACTTCTCCATCAGTTTGTTTGTCCTCAACTTTCCCAGTCGCTATGGTAACACGATGGACATGCTATCTCTCTCACCTATGTAAACTACCAACAATTCATCTGTTAGCATCAAACTAAACAGTGTTCTGGTAGTTTCTAGTTGAACAGTGACCGAGTAGATCGACTTATAGGAGCCATCTTGAAACCACGAAGAGCCAAGTAAATAATGGTCGACGTTCGAGAATCAAACCCTTCCGGATTAATGATTATACACTCTGACCATTATATAACCTTCCTGGATAATTAATTGAACGCATCGTTCCGAACTCTGCTAATATTTTTCCCGGTTATTGTTTGTTCAACGAATACACTAACAACTAGCATATTTGGGGGTACGAATTTGTGGATTATGGATGTTGGCAAATGGATAAATATATTGATGATGACTTGGCCATACGTGTGACTTTAGTTACTTCGTGTTTAAGAGATTAAAATATCTATAAAATACATCATCTACACAGCTCTCTTGATCACAAAACTCGCTGATCAATTATTTTCAATTTGTACTTAGATAGAGAAAGATAATTGAGATAGAGAAAGGTGGAGGGAGTTAGTCAGAAGACAGGAAGAAGGGAAAGAAGGAGATGAAGAGGAAGGGGGGTGCTAGACCAGACAAGTCGACTCCGAGAAACCCAGAGGTCCTAGTAATATGGTGGGACAACCCACCCCCCGACCCAATTCAGTTTGGAACCAGAGGCCAGATGTTTATTATTATTGTACTTCCAGCTTTTGTTATTTTAAATAAACTAAGTAATAATTACTTAGTTTATTAATTATCAGAAATACATTTTCAAGTAATAATTATTATTACTTGAAAATGAAGAAATGTGAAGAGCTCGACTAACGTTGGGTGTGAGTTTGAATCTTGCATATGGCATGCGTTTCTGTGGCGGTTTTCTCTCATCAACCCTTCATAGATGATTTATTCATTCATGGAAATACACAGTTGATCAAATGTGCGATGGAAAAATCTCGAGCTGAATTATAAAACTCGAAATGAGAAAAATAACGATGGAAATAAATACTGCTTACCAGAAACCAATCAACACAAAATCTTGAATACCCTCACCCAACATTCCCTCTCTATGTTTAAAACATCGTTTTAATTAAATATACTCCTAATTAAGAATTGATTGGATTAAATACATAATCCACTGCTCATTCATACCTCCATTATGAATGAATGAATCAAATTGAATTTCTTATTCAATAATCACACTATGAAATTTAATCAAATGATGAATGCCATCTCAATATTTCATATTGTATCAGCTAGAAACCGCTGCGTTATCAACGGAATTCACACATAGACCTGAGTTCGAGTCTCGCAAAAGACACGGCTTCTCGTGAACGTCGTTCCACTTGTCAATACTTCATAGATTCATGATCACCTGCAGTAGGCCACACAATTAAATATTCACGTGAAAATAGGTCGCAAATAAACTTATAGAATCACAGACTAGCATTAAATATGGAAAGCACTCGAGCGAGCACAACCGATAAAGAATTGAGATTTCTACAAGATTGCTTTCCGTCACCCTAGACCCACTCATTATCGTCTAAAATGTCTTGTTGATTCTGTATTTGTTCTCTTCTTTTATTCTTCCTTCCCCCAAATGTATTGGATATTAAATGCTATTTCTTGCAGGATATTTGTAAGATAGTACATAAGTTATTCAATACTGTATCATTGTACCAATCGGAGAACATACGTTGGTGTAGAAATGTGAAAAAAAAAAATTGAATGAAAGAATATTCAAAAATAAAAAAATTCGTACCCCCAAATAACCCAGCTTTTGATAGGGTCGTTGAAGCAAACAATAATCACTATATTAGATACACATATCTTACATCCAAAAACATCAGTATTATTTTTCATACGGATAAACCCATATATTGTTACCAATTTAAACCACGTGACTTTATCGTTATTCTGCTCTTCAATGTGGGTAGTGACTTATGGTTTACTTGGCATTTTCGGTTGACATTAAACATTATGCGAGTAGCTTATCGGTGCATAGAGTTTATAGACGACGATTACTGCAGTTTAATACGGTCCACGTGTTCAGTTTTAGCATGACATTAAAAACATCCCATATTGTAAACTTTCATTGAGGTCAACATGGAACGAGTTTCAAAACCACCAATCGTTAGAACATCTCATAAACAAAACTCTCGTTATTATTTAGTTGTTAAACTAAAGTTGTATGAAGTAGTATGCCCTCCGTCGTCGGTTGAGGTTTATTTGACGTTTATTAACGTTAGTGAAACGAAGAGATGGAAGATTATATGAAGTTATTTCAAAATGAGGAGAGATAACTCGCGAGTTGTGTTTGTATATGAGTTTGAACATGTTTAAAAATGCATACTCAAACATATGTATATAGGAGGTTGTTGTATCAACCTTTGTACTAAAGTGCCTCGATCACCAATTGTAGGATGAATTTATCATCCCCTTCGATTACCTATGATATTGACGTACCCTAATTAATAATCTAGTAGATTCTCAATTATCCTTTCGTATAATTGACTCTATATGCTGTGAATATTTGTGTATTGTTTTTGATCATATATAATTTTTTTAATAATTTGACTGAATCATATAATTTTTCTGGTAATCACTTTTTTCTAATAACAACGAAACTTTGTCACAGAATAATTTTTTCCCAATTGAGGCTATAGGTGAAAGGTAGGATTGGTTGTACAGGGCACCACAGGGGCGATCTCACCATCTTATTTTGATTATTTAAAACAGGTTCAACACCAGGACCATAATTTTTCGCAGCAGATAAAAGTTTTTCAGTTTTCGAAAATCCGGAGAAGATAGTAAAGAAAGTAAACATTGAAAGTAAAAACCTGATTTAATCGAATGAAGTTCTTACGATCTTGCGTGAATCTTCTAATATTCTCCGTTACCATATGCACAACGCATGACGATCACCAATACACCCGAGTAGGTGTGGCATATTTAATCTAGTTTTTGACACTTCCACGTATAATCACCCCCAGAGAAATTAAAATTTCTTCGCTAGCTGTGAGAGAGGAAGAGAGGAGAGTTCATAAAGATTTCTGAACAAATGCATTGCGTTTATTACCAAGATGATTGAATTATCTCATTTCAGATGTAGTTAATTCGAGAATGAGATGGAAAATTTTTTTTTTTTCACTCCACAAATTTTAATATTTTTATTTTCTAAGTTATTGATTTCAATCCAGATGATCACATAAGTGTGACGAAATTACATATATTTATTTATTCAATTCTGTGTTGTGTTAAATTCGTATATGTTATTGAACGATCATAATACGTTGAGTGAAAATTAATAATAAAATAGAATGAATAACATTCTTTTATCTGAATTATATTTTTACAATTTCTAAATTGTTTCAAATCTATTTCGCCACAAAGTGTAATGACAACCTGACGAGGTCAAATAACAAAGTAACCATTCAATCATTCGTACCCCCACATATAGCCCAACTGTTGGTGGGGTCGTTAAACTGTTTACACTACCATTAATCAACTGGAGTGACTCAACGAAGCTACTACTATAATACGGCGAACCGTGTTATGTAAGCTCACTGAACTGTCAACCAATGACATAAAGGATTTTACAAACGAAAATATTTTCAACGGAATCTTTTATTTGTCATGAGGTTATTTGTTAGATGCCTCGCAACAATGGTATCATCCCGTCATTAAAAATATATACAAATATGTCTTCCTTTCTCCATGTTCTCTATTGAATCTTTTCTTGACTTTGTTTCTTCTTTCAAATAGTCTTTTCTTTTGTATTCTAAATGGAGTAAAAGTTATATACTAGTTTCGCGTATAAGAAGTTATATATATATATAAAAAGTTGCTATATATATTTTTTTTATTAGAGAAGACGTCGTTGTCTCTTGGCGTTTTCCCGGAAGTCTAAAACAAGTTTGTTTGTCAACCACATTTTCTGATGTGGCGCGTATGTCGTAACAAGAAGGGATGTAACATGATACACAAAACAGTAGTTGAACTATGAAATATAGATATATGTGAAACACTCTAATCGAAATCAGTTGGAGACCTAAGACTGGAAAAATCGTATCAAACACACTGTTCCTGATACGATTTGGGGAAATATTGAATTCTCTTGTTGTCGTTAATATATTTATCTTGAATTTTTTTTTTCTTTGACATGCATTTCATTCACACATAATACATGAATTCAAAAATACAAAGATACAAAATAGTAATAAACATTTATATGTGTGCAGCCCGCGTGAGGATAATACCTTGTGTGCGGGCTAGCTAATAGATAAATAATAGAATCATAGATTATATTAAAACTTCTTTTTTTTCTTTTTCTTTTTTTTTCTTTTTTCTTCTTATTTCATTTTCAATGTTTTTTATGTGTGTGGAACATTTTCACTAGATAAATTACTAGAAGTACCGGTCACGCATCCCACCTCATGAGATCAGTTTGTTGTTAGGGAACCTCATCAGGAATGTGGAAAAAAAAATAAAAAAAATGATCAATAATATTCCTTTTTCTTGTTCATCAGTGTCAACATCTGATGGAACAAACATAATTGGTATAATGAAAAAGTAAAATTCCTCTCTCATCATTTTGTTGTATCGTATTTCCGTTGTGATTTTATTCACAACTTATGTGAAGGTTGAATGATTCTCAATAATCCCAAAAGTGCGTGATTGGGATGAATGTTGGAGGCAAACCAAGATTTATTGAGAATATTCGGAAAGTGGATCTGATTCACATTCATTATTCACAGCTATTTCATCGGGAGGGGGGGGGGAGGGGGAGGGGGAGGAGGGAGAGACCAACACTCTGAATCGTCACTCAGTAGATCTGGATGCGACTATTCTTTTTAGTAAAAAGCTAATTAAAGCTAGGTGTGGAAAATACAAATATATGTACAAAGTATGACTGTTTAGTATCTGAATGTTGTCTTTGTATTTCAATGCATTTGAATGTGGAGCATGGTGTTATGGATTTCGTTTTTCTATATTGGACGAAATTAACCAAACATATGTATACATCGAACATAATCTCCGCACTTTCCAAAAATTTGAGGGCGCATCCACAGATTATCTGATACAGATCGATGGATATATTTTGTTCAATAAAAATAATCAATCTTCTTCATGAACTAATATGCTGGGTATAGAACTATAGAAAGTCACATTCCGCGAATGTCTTTTTTCAGTATAGTGCTCCAGTAGTTGTTAAAGAAAACACTTGCGACCGCGTTTCAAGTCCTCTTATTTTTTTATATTGGGTTTAACGTCGCACTGTAATGATGACTAAGATCTATTGGCGTCGATTAAATGATTAATGAGATGATGGGATGATGAGATGAAGGTCTTATCGGTAATGGAAAGGATAGTGGGAAGGAGGCGGTCGTGGCCTATATTGTGGGAACCATCCCGGCATTAGCCTAGACTGCAGAGGGAAACCACGAAAAACCCCTGTAAAGATGGACGGTGGCGGGGATCGAACCGGGTCTGATATGCCCAGTACCTCCCGGGTCACACGAAGCAAGCGCGTTAACCACTCAGCTACCTGTGCCGGTGTTTCAAGTCTTGTCATGGCCGACCATCATGACAGAGGCTTTTCATGATGATTTTCTCTGTCATTTAGGTTGATACTGGGATGGTTCCTCATCAACAGGCCACGACCGACTCCCTCCCACTATCCAGAAACACATGATAACATTTCTCTTCATCAAATCATTCCATCATCTTATTCATCATGCACAAAGGTCAATAGATTTATGTCATCAGTACACCAAATAAACATGGATGAATTATTATTTACAGATGGCGTAAAATGATATTTTTATTATATTTTGAAAAAGTGAGACAGATAGTTTACTTTTTTCTTAGCTTTGCAGCATCTTCAGATGTCTCTTGAATGTAGTAAGGATCAACAAAGATGTCAGAGATAATAAAAGAAGTTGACCTATTTGAAAGAAGAATTCTGCAATGGCTGAAACATTGTTGAAAATCTGAGAAGAAAGAGACGGCTGTCAGAGTGTATGCCGTAAACAATAATACTGCAGGTACAGTCGTATAGTAAAGTGAATTGGTCGCTTCTATATACATTTGAGATTTGAGAATTCATTTTTGAATTAATATAATTGCTTATAATCATAATATAATTGAATCCATAATATAAAATAAGATACGTATTTGTTGAATACTTTTTTCAATAACATAGAAACTTGATGAAATATCATCGTTTTCCATTTAAGATTATGGATGAAAGGTAGGATCGTTTGAACGGGGCACCAAAAGGGTGATCTCACCACTGCAATAGAATACATCAGAAGATTATTCATAGTCTGTTTTTCGATTATGAATTTGTCATATTTAGAAATCTCTGTATAGATTCATTCTGAAATTCTGTTATTATTGTGATGATGAATAAATAATCACAATATAAAATATTCCAAAAATCTGGACAAATCATTTTTCTGGGGTAAAATAAGAATATCATTCCACTTTGATGATGTATGATCCATATTTTTTATCACGAAATGTATTCAAGATTTAAAACATTATGACATTTAAGAATGTCATTACTTCTTTACTCTCAAAACGTATGATATTCAAAGTATCTCTTCTCTTGAATGAGCATTGTACATTTCATGCTGTAATTGTACTTGTTTTGTACAATTCGTCTGCGAGTGTTCTTGGTTTGAATCATACTAGAATTCTTCACAACGTTTTTGCTTTCAGAACGTTAGTTTTTGTCACAATGAGATACATTTTATAGCTGATTGTTTGCATCATCATGAATTTAATTAACCTGTCCCAGAATGTATATGAAAAAAATTGGAAAAATATTTGCAGATTTCATTTCTACATCTTGCTCGTTTATAATTAATTGTATGCAGTATTCTAGAAACGATAATTGGACAAGCGTAATTGCGAATAGTCCTTTTCCAGATAATGATGACATATTTGATATGTTCATTTCTTCACCATCAGGATATAGCTTGAATATCATGATACATCTGGAGAGAGTTAAAATTTTGACTCTGAAACCTCGTTAGATAATTGCGGGTTGGAGGCAGAGAAAAAAAATCATGGAAACTTGGCAATGAATAAATAATAATATTTAAAAAAAATACAAGGATATTGACCATTCTGAGGTCTATAATTTAAGCTCTTGAACTATTCTGTTCACATATTTTTGAACAAAAACTTCTCAATATTTCCATTCTATTTCTGTTCATTCATCATTTATTTATAATTAACGATTATATTTTGTATATTTTTGTTTGTTGAATGAGCGTAGCGAAGACTCAATTTCACTGTACTTGAAAAATCGAATGTGTTTTTTTTGTTTTTTTGTTTTTTTGTTCGCGCTCTACAGGTCAAGCAGAGATTTAGATCATGATGAAACTTGGCACACACATGAATCCCTATCTGACTTGATGCTGTATAGTTTTGAAGCAGAATCGGTTCAACAATATTCTTGAGATAAATCATTTTGAAGTTTTCAAAAAACCCATATGAATAAGCCGGGCGGAAAAAATGACAAAGTGAATGTTCTTCGAAATTTTTCAAATTCTCACAGAACTCGAACAACATAATAATACACACTATTACGGACTTTTAAAATAATCGGATGTGACGTTCCGGAGTAAAAAATTAAAAAATGCGATTTTTATTCATTCGATTACTTCATTTTTTTTATTCGCTCATCCATCAACGCGGAAACACATAACGCGTTTTCCTAGTTCAATATCCAGTGAAATATTGTTCTTATTTTGATATCACAAAGAATGCTAGTTTATCAATTCACACAATATGCTCAGTCGTAGTACATCTGTAGACGAAAATTGGTCGTGATTTCGCTATAAAATCTGAAGCTTTCAAAGATTGCATCTCAGCATTGTAATTAATACCATTAAATTATGTATTCATTTCATAGTATAGGAAATAATGGTATGACAAACTTTGAATTGTTTGAAAACTGTCTCCAATTAACAAGTTTTAATTGAAAAGTTACCGATATGGGAGAGTCTTATTCTGTTATTCGAAAGTTCAAGATACATTGGCAAATTGAATTAAAACACCAGATTTACATGAAACTTTTAGTCTTTCTGATGTTTCAAACTTACTTTCATTCAGAATAAATTCAGAGAACAGAGTTTTTATTTTCATGAACTGTTTTTGTTTTTGCTTGATTATGATTATGTTTCAATCTCATTATGATCAATCTGATCTCAATCTGATTATGTTTCCTGATCAATAATAAGCAGGTATCAGATTGGAAATAATTCTTTAATCAAAACTTATTTCATGACTCAATTGTGTTCATGATATTCCGTCACAAATAAGTAATTGGCGGAGAGCCGAATACCAAAACTTACATCAACTTTTTTCTTAAATAAATATTTTTTAAAAACATTTTTATTTTATTTATTTTATCAAATTCAAAGATTTTCACATTGCGCAAATATTCATCACATCAAGATTTGATACGATATCATTGTTTATCAATTGAGGCTATGGAGGAAAGATGAATATAATAATAACCTAATAACATATATAAACATAATCTAAACTAAATGTGAACAAAAATAAGTATTTGCAAAAATGAGCTTCACAGGTCACGACTGACAATATTATGGCTTCAATCGTGATATGAACATCGTTTCACTCAGTGTCTTTTGGAACCAATCATCTTGTCTCCTTCCAACAAGATGGAGACTGAAGTTTCAATGTAACCCACAAAACAAATCTAGTATGAAACAATAAGTTGTAAAATATCCCTTCAATCAAATTCAAATTCAAAAAATCATTTTATTCCATACCTAATACATATAAGGAATCATAGTATTGAGAAATGTGCAGTTTTAATTTTCCACATGGTTAACATTATCAAACACACCTTTGATATAGATAGATTAAACCCCGAAGAATAAAAATTAAAAATGAAGTAAATATAGATATTAAGTTCCTTGAATTATTGTAAGATCCAATTTAATTAATGAATAATAAATTCAATTCCTGTCATGTAACTGTGTTTGATATTGGGTAGGCCTACTACAGATGAATGAAAAATGAAAATGGAATAAAATAATGTATAGAAGCCCGCATAAGAAAGAAAAAAAATCTTGTGTGCGGGCTGAAATAAGTACCATAATTTTGTCATAATTTTGTATTTTATCGTTAATTTTTTCAATTTTCACTCCAATTTCATATCATTTCAATATTCAGTTACATAACTTTTTTCTATTATATTTTCTCATGTATTTTATATTGATTGTTATTCTGTGCACTTTGCAGTCAGAATCCAATAAAGGTTTATATATATTGATTAATTCACGAATCGTCATTACATTTGGATTAATATTGCAATATGGTTTCAATCTTGTTTGACTAGTCATGCATTTAACGTTCTCATGCAGAAACAACTACAATCAATGTATCCATCTTTTCACTGTGTGATATATTATTCTATGTTATCAATTTTATGTATTCTGTAATTGCATAACATATTTAATGGTTATTCAAACATGTATCCATAGCAAACAATGAATACAATGATCTCTCTCTCGCTTGACAGGTTATTCAGTCAACTGCTTCGGTCTAATCATTTGATGAATTGTATCACAACTCCTACAAATCATGACACTATAAATGTCCAATTCAATAGCAGCAGGAATCTGTATGATAATCGGAATCCAGTGAGTTGTTATACTTATTTCACAGTGTTTATATGTTGTATGTATGAACAGTTTTTTTTTATTATTTTGATATTTTATTATGATTGTTTGTCTGTTTGTCTCTATCTCATATCGGTTTTTTTATGTATTCATCTATGTGTTTAACAGAATGTTTTTCTCATGGATAGCATGGAGTAAATTCCAACCAAACATGGATCATTCTTGCTTCGTTTTTAATTTTTTTTGAATATACAAATTCTGAGTTTAACATCACTCATAACCTGAACACAATATTTTCACACGGACCCTGCACTTGATGATTATAATATCATCAAACCGTTTTTTTTATCATTCATGATACATTTTCTGATATTTAACTTCATTTTATTTAATTTGTATGTCTTACATGTACTGTACATATACATATACATATAGGCTTTGTGATTATTATATGAGCGTAAAACACTATATAACATTGTACAAAACTATTTTTTTATCTACTTTTTCCAACAAAGTTAGGTAAGTATTTTACAAGGGCACAACATGTCGACTTGATTTTGCCAGGCCAAAGTCCTCTTCTCCTTTCACGTCTCCTCTCCTGTCCGATTCTGCTCTTCCATCTCCACTCTTCTCACCACCTCCCTCCATTTCTCTCTATTCTTCCACCATTTACCACTCTCAACTTCATTCCATACCTCTCCTCTCTCTTCAACAGCTCTTCTCACTCCCATCTTCCATCTCTCTCTCGGTCTTCCCACTCTTCTCTCATCTCCGCACATTTTCGACCTCTCGTATTCTGCTCTAGGTATTCTATTTCTCTCCATTCTTCTCATATGTCCTAACCAACTAAAATAAAATTAAAATTAAAAAAATTAAAATAAATTTGACTATTACTACTCATCACAGTTATAATATTTCATTTGTAAATTTCTACTCAGTTCTTCCCATCGAATTCAACAGGAGAATGTGACTTCTTGTCTAGTTTCCGATGTTGAATAATTGAATGAATTCATAAAATAATTACAGGATGGTTTTATTGTTCATGCTCGGTAAAATGAAAATATTCGAAGAATGCTCAATAATTTATTTTTCACTCATCATTATTTAATTCATTCAACTTTTCCAAACTACGTTGGAATGATTGATTATAATATTAATATGTTCGCAATTATGCTGTTTGAATAAATCATAGAAATACGGGATTTTTTTTCGATTTTGGATTGGTTGTTTTTTATATTGTGCTTTAATTTGCCGTGATGAATTACATATTCATAATATTCACATCCCCATATTCCCATATGACCTACTATTGAGAATTAATATCGAAGAATTACGGAAAATCAATTTCCCTTATAGAACGGAATTGTTGAAAAATGTAATATCAATTAGTTCTCAGTCTACACAAATGCTCGTTATGGCATCCCGGCTCTACTTTTCACGAAAGCTGTTCAATAGCATGATACTCAAACAATTAATATTCCGACTTTGATAATTTTAATTAGGAAAGAAGATGTTTCCGCTGCCTTTGTGAGCTCATATTCAAACACACAGACTCCTAATGCTCCAACTTCATTAAAATGAACTGAAATAAAATAAAAACACAAACAAAGTGATATTTCGTCAATTTTTCTACTTTTGTGATATCACATATTGAATTACATTTCACATACGTAGAATTCCACTATATTTCTATTATAGTGAAACAATAAATGATAAGTTTTAGTATTTCAATACTCAACACACATCATTAGAGAATACACGTATGCAAAGAACAGTCGCTTCAGCCTATGAATTGGCTTTCCAGAAAATGAGGTTCGATTCCCGTCATGGTCAACCATCCTGACAAAGATTCTCTCCAGTATCTTCTCTTGACAGAGTGATTTTTGATAGTGTTTTCTCAAAATCAGGTCACGACCTTCACTTTCTCATCATTCAAACCTACCAAAGAATGCTAATCGACACTTAAGAGTTCGATTTCATAATTAACAATGAAATGAAAATATCAATATGACATATTACATCCAAATTTACAATACACGCTCATAAATTCCACTTGATATTCTGATATTGACTTATATCTATATTATCACCACTTCTATTGACTGACTTCGTGCCAAATATAAGCAGAAACGGTATTAAACCTCTGCGGAGAAATGATTACGTAGCATTGTATAGTTTAATTGTTTAATTATATGGTATCCTCCCAAGGGCATCTTCTGTATCAACTGAGTTTGACTGTATAGGATTAAGGGTGGGTTTTAGCGGAAAGGGGTGGGAAGGGGGGAGGGGGTTCTGGTTCAGTGGAACACACTGCGTTATCTGTATATAAAACTAACACGCGCTCGGACAGGGTTAATATTTAACTCTGCCATTATTAATTGATCCATCATGCTTTGCCTAATGCGTACATTTCCCGTTTGAGCTTTGGTAGGAGATTATATATAGTTCTGGTGCTGGCAAAAGTTGATAAGTTAATCGAGTTAAGGGATGAATCTGAATATACTGTGGTAGTGGACGGTCATGCGAGATGATCTTAAAGTTTTTGCGAGTTGGGCTTTTAATCTGGTTTTGGTATTCTCGTTATTTGATTAGTGGACAGAGGAGTATTTTCATTGCATACCATTCTTTTTTTTTTCTTTCAAATTTTTGTATGATTTCGTTATAATCATTTCGTTATTCCTTTTTTCTACATTTTTCATTCGAACATTATAAGCTACATTGATTTACTCATTTCCGTTTTTTTTTCTCGAAGTTTTCATCATAATCAAATCATTTCGATTACCATTGTTCTTAGATTAAATTAACTCAAATTTGTTCCTCGTCCTATTATATTCATTCCTCTATCATCTCTGAAATATTTTTACTGATGATTTTTTCATATTTTAATTGATTACTATTTATTCTGTGCTTTTTTTTGCAATCTTGATGTAAGACAGAATCTTGAATGAAGAATTATATATATATATATATATATATATATATATATATATATATATATATATATATATATATATATATATATATATATATATATATTCCCAGAGTACCAAAGAACATTCTTATGGAATAATGTGCTCTTCATATGCTAAAAATGCAAGAATTATGTCAGTGTGTACGTAACTATTAAATGTCACGAAATATAATAATATAGAATGTTTCTTGAAATGCAATATAGAAGACGAATGTTAACAAAACAACTGACATCATATGCAACGTTTCTAATAAAATTCATTGTTGAAAAATGCGCGTGCTTTTTATTGTAACTTTCGTACGTTCCATCTATTTACCTCTGCTATTTTAGCGAGTAGACTCCTTACTTTGGAAGTAAATATCATACCGAAACTTACATTAAATTGCTTTATGTCTGGGATCATATCTTTAAATGAGATTCTGCATGGTTTTGTCTCAACAAAAATGTTTCTAACTAATTTGCTGTTAAAATATGAATATTGATGTTTTGACTGTCATTTTTCATATATTTTTCATATCATTAAATTTTTTTTCCAAATAATTATATGGATATATATATATATATATATATATATATATATATATATATATATAGATACGGAAATGATGATCATTCTAGGGTGAAACCACTTAATCGATCAATAACTCTAATTCTTCATTGAGAGCACGTCACCAATGAATAACACAATCTCTGTCAAGGAACTGAACTCATCAATACTTTCGAGAGATTTCTCGATGACATTGAGAGTAGTTCCATTGGAAAAAGTAATATCACACTCAAAGATCGAAACTGACCGAGTCAAGAAAAATATTAATAGAAATGTCGAATAAATCTCAAACGTAATTGAGTTTGAAACTTTCTTATTATCCGTCTTAGAATCACAGTGATGGGTAATATCGTTCAACCAGTAATCAGAATTTTATCCAAGTGAGTGGATAATTTCATTTCACTATTCGTGAGATGAAGTAGGCCTATATAGCAGTTTTTTTAAACTAAATGTAGATCAAACTAATTATATAGGCTGAAACTACACATATATATATATATCTAGCTAGAAGTACTTGAAGAAAAGTATCAAAATGTAGAGTTTCAACGCTTTACTTGAGTTTCAGTTGGTCGCTTATGAAGTTCACCTTAAAAGCAGTTCTCAGAGTAAGTTTCGCTCCCGGCTCAGCACAGTGTCTCTGAGAGTCTATAGTGTCTGGATTCAGAGAGTTTTAGTTGAGCATGACGTCATTTCCCACGTGATGACAAAGCCGTACGTTCACTATTGTAGTTCAGCGTCCTCTATCGGACATTAACTATCGGATCCTCCAACTGTATTCAAGTTGGTGCTGACTTTTAGTTTTATTTTCACTTTGAACCGGTTTCACGAACTCTTGATTAGGTATCGATCACCTATCAGTTAAGATACGGAATTAAAATACGTAACCAAGGGTGATAATTAGATAATCTGCTAATTATTGCTCACTATCAGTTCATGAAATCAGTCATTTTCTCAAGTACAAATTTGAGTTTTTTATATCATACTTGAAACTTTTGATTAATTCAATTTGTGGCATTATGAAATCTGTATCAAATTGAACATTCACTTTGGCTGTGGTTGAATTTCTAGGCGCGATCTGCATCATGATAATTTGACAGCTATACTCGCAGTGACGTCATTGGAAGTTTAGTACTTGACCATTCTTCGCAGGTTCGCTACAGGCGTGCTGATGAGTGATATATACTTGAATCGAGAATAGTACAGGTACAAAATCATAAACTACATGAGATTGTGATAGTTTGTGGTATTGAGAAATTCATACCCAATGTTTGAGCTTGTGAATGATCGATGCATTACGATCAATGATTGATCAATGATCAGGCATATACGCAGCGTCAACCCTCTTGGCCGTTGTACGGTCGACAGCGGTCCGTTCTGTATATCCGCATTGCCGTTATAGGCTCACGAGACAGTCACTCAAGAGAAAATGCAGTACGGTTGTACTTTCAATAAAAATTGAATGAGAATATTCAGAAATATACCAACAAATGAAAATATATGAATGAAAAATGAGGAAAAAATAAATGAATAGATGAAAAATGTACATGAAAATATCTCCATTTTCAGGGATCCTTCTCGGAGTAAAAACTTCAGAATATTTTGATTTGATTCAATCAAATTTAAATTGATTTCGTAGGTAACTTGGAAGGAAAAACCAATCGAGAAAACGTGGAGAGTCAAAATTGTAAATTCCCTAATCGCGTGGTCAAGACATTTCCACGAACTAAATTAAATTATCCTGAATCCTATAAAACCAATCGATCCGCAACGTTTGTTGTTCCGTTGGCAAATAATCTTCGTGTGATTGATTAGTGTGAACCTCACGCAGCTTATCGGCGAAGCGAATTTCACGTCTTCAAAAGCTTTTCGTGAATTCAGATTAATTCGTTATTCCGTACAGCTCTAGCGCGTCGAATAATCTTTCACTGGAAATGTTCTTGTGCTGTGTGTGGTGCTTAGTCAATCTTGTTTGATCTCCACCCTTACAGCTTGCAATCCTCACCCCCACCCTCCCGCCCTCTGGCTCACTGCCCCCCCATCCTCTGCCCCCCCCCCCTCAAAACCGTAAAGCCCCCTTAGGCTAAACAACCACTTACGCCATCTACGCAGATAACAACCAATATCGGAGTGGACTGCTGTTTACTCCTAATAATGGAGGGATGGATTGTCTATATACTGTGAAACATTACAAGTAATGGACTCTCATGGACACTGTGTTATTGACCGAAAACACCGAGTTGTATGCTATTGTTATTAGGAAAACGCTATATACGCGTTGTTGGAAGAGCGGAAAGTAATAGTATGTTGACTTCTTTGCCAAACTTTTGCCTCAATTTGCCAATTGGGTGATGAGTGAAAACTGCTTCGAGTGGTACCAATTTAGCACATTTCATGTTTTTTCTTCAAAAAGGCTGACCCGATGAAGCTGAGAATTTCCAGAAATGTGTATCAAGATGTAATTCAACTTCATAGAGAATTTAATTTTTTTTTTTTAATAAAAATATTTGTATTTTTTCCCGTCGTGTTTTTCTGATAGGTATTTTTGAAATTTATGAAATTCATACAAAAAAAGTTAACACCCGATAATGCCACAAAACTATACGGATCGAAGTTAGATAAGGAACCATAAAAAAAAGTTTGAAGTTGATAGCTGTAGCCATTTGACCTGTGGAGAACCGACAAAAAAACATGAAAAAAAAAAAAAAAAAACATAAAAACGAACACCAATTTTTCTCAGTACGTCAAATTGAATCCTTGCTAAAGCTCGTCTGATTATTCAATGTTTCATTGATGATTGGGGTTTATTGTTTGCTCGAAGATCTCACCGACAGATAGGCTATTTGGGAGTACGAATGAGCTGGTGTAAATGAAACTATATCAAGTGATTGATGAAATAAGAAAACATGATGTATGCGGGATTCGAACCCACGTTCGAAAGTTTCTAAAGCAGTGCCTTGGCTGGCTGTGCTCCGGTGGGAGCCAGCAATGTCTTATTATAGAATATTGTATCTGCATAATCCATGTAAAAGATTGTTTAGATTGTTGCGAAAGATTCTGACAAGATCGATTTGATACTAGACCTATTTAGTGCTCTCTTTCTTATGTACTGATTGAAGCTACACGATTTCTTTCTGAACTTCAATGTTTTTCTTTATTTCACTTTCTACATGTTGATGCATGACCTCAATAATAGTCGGGTTGACGGGGGTACGATTGAGTGGGTTATACTGAAAGTGATGGGAAATTCACAAGAAAACATGACCCATACAGGACTCGAACCAATGACCTGATGACGTATGACCTGACTCTAGATTCTGAAGCAGTGCCTTAGTTGAATGATCCGAGGGGGGAGGGAGGGGGGGTAGCATTCAATTCTTTTCCGATAGAAATTAGATTTTGATCACGTTTTTTCTTTAGAAAATGGTAACGACGAGCTCTCATAACTGTTGGATATAGTTGAGAGAATGTATTACGAAATATTGTGTCTACCTTAACTACAAATCCTGATTATAACATTGGATAATGAATTTATCCAGATTCATTTAATTTTTCCATCCATCAACAAAAAACATATACAGATGACTTTGCCATCGGATATATCAGCATATTAATGTTCCGATCAAATTTATTATCGTCTTCACAGTCAATTACACGTTAAATTGACATTCAACAGGGAGTTTAATCAAGTGATCAATACAGAATAATGAAGTTGCAACAGCACCAATTTAGTTCGGTTAAATGTGTCGGCAAGAGACAAACACTACTGTGAATTGAAGTGTTTTGTCACTAACTACCACTTACAATAAGTCTAGCACGAGAGTTTCTATATCCACTACGGAAACCCGAAAGAAAAATGATAATATATTCTGCTTCTGTCTTTTTGTCGGGTTTTATTCCTATAGCTACTTCAGTTGAGTTCTGTTGATGGTTGTTCACCTGCCAACTTAACCCAGTTTAAAGTTCTCGAGCACGGTCCACACGAGCTCTCCGAGTCATGACAATTGCCAACTGTCATGGACTTCGAATTGAATTGTATATACTTGTATATATTCACAAGTATCGCCATATAACCACAACAGTAAACATTTCACAAGCCAATTAGAAATGAATAAAGAATGATCTAAAGTCGATACATTCGAATTGTAAGATCGAAGATCAGAGATCGAAGTAACCATGGCCGTGGACAGACGTGTAGTTATAGATTTATTGCATCTCATTTGATTGTCTGGCCGATTGAGTTGACATTTTCAGAAATTTAATCTGCCCTCACCGACCTAACTCCACTCAACGGCAATCGAATTGTTGTCACGTTCAAATGGCTAGTTACGAAAGAATTGACAAAGCCAATTCTTTAAGATTTGATTCAATTGATTGACTTCATTTCACAATTGGAATTTCATTCCCCAATCGATGGTGAGGAACTCACCAATCCAGCATAACTAAGAATCAAAATATCACCTATAACCAGAGGAATACAAAATTGCAAATATGAATGAAAATTATAGCATGGAAACACAAATCAAATATTTTGAAAATTTGTTCTGAAGTTTTTAGCACAAATTGAGTCCACGTTCACCGCGATTTAGAATCTGTCAGCTCTCATATTTTATATCGGAAAATCCATATTGAATTCCAATCTGCATGAACTCATCATCAAGATCAATTACTTGACTACTTGACAAATAGTATCACTGGATAGCCTACATCATGAAAGAGATTGTCCATACACATTGCCTATTTTTGGGCAAAAACATGGTCGTCATTTTTCCATTGTTGTCTCTGGCATGTATTTAGGAAGAGTACGTGCAAATGATTATGGATTATCAAAAATCTCATTTTCAACAAAGAATGAGTTTGGAATATAACAGTTATATAATATGATATATAATATAATATATAATATATAATATTTTATATTTTATATCATATAAGTTATATGATATAACAGTTATAGGTGGAAGAGCAGAAACTCGTGTATCTGAACCTCGCCATTTCATTTTTGTTAAATAATCATCTCATTTTTTAATTTTTATATGTAAATTGTTATTTCTGTGTTTCTCCTTGTCAACCACTCAAAAATGAATGAAGACTTATTATTATTATTATAGGCAAAAACATGGCTGCCGCAACTCCCATGTCCGCTCTCTCTTATATATTGGCTCTCCAAGTACTATGTACACTGTAAAAACCATTCTTTCCAATTTTAATCAGTGTTGATCAAATTGGAAACCATGCCACCGACATAAAAAAGCATGTCGTTCTTTGAGCGAACAGATTGTGGCTATCTGAACACTGAATAAACACTTGTTGATGGTTGGATAATTTGATGGTGGATAACGAGTTTGGGAAAACGCAGCATATTATGCGTTGTTGGATGAGCGATATGTATATGAGATACGTTAGGAAAATGCGTTACGGTATGTGAGGTGGAGCATATCAACACATCTTTGGTTGATTATATATACAAACATATATATATATATATATATATATATATATATATATATATATATATATATATATATATATATATATATATATATATATATATATATATATCCACCTTGAGATCCAAAAAAATACATCATTGCCCTTCTGTTTTATTATAATCACTCGCATTCCAATCAATTTATCTAATAATGGAGAAGATATTGTTTCAATCGTTTCCAATTGATTGTATGACACTTGCCGATTCAAATCAATTGGTATCCCGATAGTTCCAAGTGATGTTTAATTGGAATTCTTCTGAAAAACATATTCCCCACGAATTTTATCCTATACGGGATATTCTTATGAGATGTTTTGAGACTTTAGAATGAGTTTTCTTAGAAGTGGTGCTACCGATTGTGTCTCAAAACCATACAGTATCAGATAAAGACACTTGCGTATGCCAAGTTTCAACTAAATTTGTATTTTCCTTCGACGTGTGGAACGTGGAAGAAGAAACATGTTATGTTCTTTCGAGTATGTTGATATTGAGTCTTCGCTTCGCTCATCCGAATAGAGAGCTATGAGCCTACATACATTTTGTGTTGAGATCAAAATTATATCTTTGCTGTCCTGTCTCATTTGTTGATCACATCAATCGTGTTAAAATTCAACTGGTTATACCTGTTGCTTCTTCCAATAGGGTTTTTGATAGCTTTAATTGATGTACAAAATTACGTTGAAAATCTGTTTCCATCAGATGGGTTTATCCAATTGATGTGAACCTCTGATTTAATACAAATCATGATTAAATTCAAATTATTGAAAAATCCAAACATGTTCAAAGAGAACATTTTCTCCAAATTTTCTCTTCTGGGTTATTCTTTCGATATCGTTGAAAATAAATGAAAATTTGAAATGATGAATGATAATAAATAATAATGAATAAAAATTATGAAAATCAAAATATGTTTTTACTAAGAGCTGGTGTTCAACGGATTGCACCTTGGAACTATACACCACAGTATCGAGTAAGATGATGACACATGTGTCAAGTATGACATGTACTTCCGCTTGACATGTGGAGCGTAAAGTGAAAAAAGAACGATTATTGTAAAATTGAGTAGGCCTATTTACTTTGCCTAGCCAATGATTGTTGTTTCAGAATGTCATTTGTTCCGAATAATAGAAATTGTGGAAGTAAAATACATGAGAAAAAATATCTATCAAATGTTCTTAGTACGTGTTTACAGAAGGATTTTAAGTTGAATCTATTAACAAAAAAAACCTCCTCAACTTCAGTGAGAAAATTTAGCATCGAGTTGAAATGTTGAGTTTACGATAAATTCACATCAAATCGACTCGTACTCTTTGGTTTCAAAAGAAAAACCAGAAATAGTTTATATGAATATTTCAACGGATTTCACCTTCACTTTTTCACGACAGACTCTCGCACTCTGAAGTATAAAAGCTCGAATAGTGATTTTTCAGTTCACGAAAACTAGAGATGACAATCTTATCTTCTAGCGTGTCGAGAAGATTTTTTTTTTTCGATTCACTTATGTCATTCAAATACAGTTCTGTGATTGTACCGACAAAAATTCAGGACAATTATCTCGTGACCTCATAATATAATGAGTGTAGAAAACATACGTTTGAACAGAGAGATAAGTTTAACCAAGAACTGTCTCCAAAAACGGTTGCCACACGGACACAATAAAACAAAATGTATGGCAAAAGAATAAATAAATTTTAAAAAAATAAGATGATTGAATGTGAGGAAATTTGATAGAGGCATTATTTTGAGAAACTTTTTTGTGATGAAAAAAAATTAAGTATCAAGAGTTATATAAAAATTTCATTCAAACCAAAAAAAAATAATGGAATCGTGATAAGGGTGAGTTGCTGAAACAAAAGAACGAACGCAAATACAAATTATGTTACTATTGATATCATTAAAACCTATTCTACATATCTGCTTTTATATCACTATCGATTGCTAAAGAAGACAAACTGATTTCTTCTCCATATCAACGAAGAGGATTTGCGAACTCAGTTGGAGGCGAATGGGATCCCGGTCATGAAAAAAATAATGTCCCGCAATGATGGAAAAATCAAAATCGAAATATTGTATGACTGAGCAATAAAATTTTATAAAACATTTTAGTATTGATCTGACGGAACGAGGCATGTAGACTATACACTTGCGGTCTCATAAAATGGACTCTCCCGGAATGAAATCTCTACGCATATTTCACATATGGATGGAAGTTTGAGGACAATATCGAAGCTATCGACCGGAAGAGTGACAGAGGGTACATCGTTGATTTGACTGTTGGATTCGAGGAGAATATACGAATCAACCAGAAGTGGTCAAGTCAAGAGAAGAAATTAATCTATGAGCTGACTGTGAATTAGAAACGAATAGAATAAACTTTATTTATCTTGCATAACAAACTGAATATGTTAACAATAACTAATTCATTCATGGAAATTCATGTATAACAATTTTATAAAACATTATAAAAAGGCGAGGTTAGGTCGGGAGGCCACTCTGCCACCTAACCCCATCAGAATTTCGAAGAGAAGAACAATTTCGAATTACTTCGTAGAGAAGTATAACCTAGAAGAGATTGAGGTGATTGGTGAATGAACTGTTAGAAGGTGCTTGAGAAACCATTTCAAAGTTTTTCATGTGATTTTTGTATTTTGTTCGTTGGTTATTTAGAATATGAGATCAAAATCTCAGCTTTATCAGGTTTCCATTAGAATATTTCGAATATCTAGTCAACTTTTACAAAAAATCCTGTAGTCCTGGTGTTGAAGTTTATTAGTTTTAAATAATCAAAATGGGGTGGTAAGATCGCCCTTGTGGTGCCCCGTCCAAACGATCCTATCTTTCATCCATAGCCTTAATTGGGGAACAACGATTTTGTATCAAGTTTCGATAAAATACAAAAAAAAACTCTCACATTCATTTTATCCATTCTCTCAATCATAATTCAAATTATGATTCTTCTGTATATAATTTTAATTTTGTATGGATACAAGACTATTCCAATTCTTCATCATTCATATATTCAGTTATTTCAATTATGTTCCCTCATGCATTCGATATCAATTTTTATCCGGTTCAATTTGCAGTCAGTGGCCAATTGAGGGTCATATATACAATTGAGCTACATAAATACACACACAAATTTACGTTTCGAATATTAAAATATAGATAATAAAACAGATAATTCATAAGTCGCATTTCAACAGATCTTATTTGGTTCTGAACGTATGGTGCATTATTGTTCAATAATGCTCTCACATTCTTTAATCCAGTTATGAAAGTAAATATTCCAATTCAAGTTTTTCAATTCTCAGACATCCAATTCATATACTTATGTAACTGCGTTCTATGTGGTTTGGTGTTTATTCTTCATTTTCTGACTACTTCCTATTTTCCCTTTGTGATAGACAATAATTATCCCACCACTAATGACTAGTTGGTGGTTTTAATTCCCTCATTCACTCAATGTCTTTACATCTTTCTGCTTTCATATATCAATCATGAGCTGTACAACAATCTACTTTTCTCCAGCAGAATCACTCTAATATGCTCTTTAGTTTCTATACTCGCATTCACAATGATTCATCTCATCACATCTTCTATTTTCTCAAACACACCACAATAATTCATGAATCATATCTCTCCATTTTTACACATCTTACATTCGTTTGTAGCCTCCGAGTTGGCTCCTTACAAGTGACCCACATCTCAGCTATGAGCAAAGATAATACTAGACTGTGTCTGTATTATTTATTAAGACACCGTTCCTAAAAGAGAACGACGACAGCGCGCTTCGCCGTACATCTTATTGACACGTGCCTGTGCGCTGAATGCTTTGTAAAGTATGAAACACTGTTTCTAAAAGCTGCAAACTATTGTCCATACATTATTGTGTTGCAGTCCACGGTGTGTAACGCTTTGCCATAACACTTCCTTCCGTTTCGAAGTGGTGTGTGCTTAGAGTCTGGATCCATGGGGCTCATGCTACCCAGGCTCGCTCTGGTTGGTCATCATATCCAGGGTGGATCTATATGGTGAATGCGATAGTGTTTCGGGAGGAATATATTGCTGTATCCCTGGATATATCTCAGAGAATTATATTAAAATTCCTGTTTGATCAGTTTGGATCAATGCGCCTGGCATTATAAAAAAAAAAAGAAAAAAAATATAGATATATAATAATAACAATAATTTCTAGCTGCTTTACATTTTGAATTTAGGCCACATTTACTTCATACTTCCAATGTCCACTTCAAATATGAACCTGATCATGTTAATTCCAATAATTTCCCAGCACAAGATTACTCTCATTGGGGAATTTACATTTTTATACCTTCATTTCCTGTATACCATGTAAAGAACAAGATGAATTGAAAAATAGAAAAATTGAAATTTAATTGGTTAGAGCACAGAGTATAGCTATGGTTCGTTTTTTTGAGTCGGGTTATGATCGTTTCCTCGAATAGGCACGCACATCCTCTTTTCCAAAAAAAATGCCAAGCCCACGTTCACTCTTGGTACTATCTTTACTCCAGTATTCGCTCTTAAGGCGCCCTGCTTGCCACTGAAGGATACGCCCTGGTGACTGCCTCGGTAGCAGCACAATCCAGCATGCCTGTAGCGCTTTCTAGCGGCTTTAATAGGTAATACAGGCGTTTTGGTGATAAGGGTAGAGGTGAGTGGTGATAAAGTAGTTGGGGGTAAAAGTAGAGATCAGTTCCATTCCAACATATCGTCTTTGTGACTGAGTAAATATTTCGTCTATGCTCATACTTTAGTTCGGTTCAATCCTTATACGAAGAATCCAAGTCTAGACTGTATTTGTCAAGGATGGAATTATTCTTCTCCCGCGTTCGATGTAAAACCTTCATGTTCAGTGTGTGTCTACGTGGAAAGACGGTTTAGAGAGATGACCTGAGACCCACCTTGAGTGCAACTTGCATAAATCATAAGGCACTGGCAGCAGAACGCTGGACATGAATAAACATATCTGCCGGTATAAGAAAGATGTTTAGATGCATGTATGGTGTCTGTATGGGTTACGGTTCGGTCACTCACGCGTCTGAGTGAGATGAGATCGTCTCTTGACTGCAGATAAACGAATAATTCACAACAGTCAGTATTGGACAGTAAAAGAAAGACGCAGAAAGGAATATTTTCTAGTTATGTAGGTCATGTTGGAGCGATGTGAGAAAGATGAAGATAATTCAGTTATTCTGTTTTGATTTTTGTTTTAATTCTAGTAATGCTTAATAATGCTTAGTGATGCTTAGTAATTTCTAGTAATTTCTAGTAATTTTGGTCACAGACAGCGCAGCTCTGGTGTTGAAGTTCATTGGTTTTAAATAATTAAAATGGGGTGGTAAGATCGCCCTTGTGGTGCCCCGTCCAAACGATCCTATTTTTCATCCTTAGCCTTAATTGGGGAACAACGATTATGTATCAAGTTTCGATGTTATTTAAATGAAAAAAAAAGTAATGCTTTTCAAAACTGAGATGAGGATTCTGAACCAGATAGGAATTATGCAATTTGGAACGGAATATTTTGGCCAAACTGAAAAAATAGTCAATTTGAGATTTGATAGCTGCTTGTTTTCCAAGCAAAATAGTGTATGTTCATTTGCTATATTGACAAAATACCATTTGATGCTGTTAGAAAATTGTAATTCCACACTCAAAACTAGTGTACGAGGAGCTTCAATCCCTCTCGCTTATTATTCTAATGTATTTGCCTTCAATAAAGAATGAGTTTTTTTTATTTTCATAGATATCAAATGATAAGTTATTAGTATGATCACATATTGTTCAACAGTAATATTTCACGTCATGGAAAAAAATCTTCTTTTTCATCAATTAATTAACAGATTAAAATCCAATAAAATCACGGCATCACTTGATTCAATGTATAAACAGTACTGCATATCAGTGGAATGTATCGCCACATTTACACTACATGATACACATTATATATAGTTCAACCACTCAACCATTCAAAGTGATGACGTAGTAGCTGTTAACCCTTATTTTGGAATACGTCCAGTTGTACCAACCCCGACATGTTGTCCGGCACTGCCATCTATATACATACGGCTCTGTCCAAATGTGAGTACAACCCATTAAACCCTATGAATGGGATACGGCTAATTTTTGGCAACGCAAGCCACAGTTGACGTCCGCGGCACAAAACATGCGTGTGCGGATATCATATTTGCCCTGTGGTGGGTTACGTTTGAAACGTTCGAATATTGCGCATTTAAAACAACACACCGCCATCTATTCATTTGCTGGGTGGGTATCGCGATTTACAACAACCTGGCTGTGAAACGGTATCGTGGTGGGCGGTGGGAAACCATGCGGTGACGCTAGGTATTAACGAAAGGTGTGGTCAATGGACGAGGACAGATGTGGCAAATGGGCCTAATATTTCATGGCGTTACATTTACACCATTTAAAGGGGTAGTGAGAGAGGGGGGCTTCAAATAAAAGGTATTGAGAGCAAATTGTAGATAATAGTTTTCTGTTCGTTATATACAAATTGATAGGATTAGGGAGGGTTTACATATCATCAGCATACTGTACTCGTATCCGAAAATGTCAACATGTAAATAACCGCAGTAAAAATATGTATCTCAAGTGACATATTGTACATCCCACTGTTGGTCGGACACTCTCACAACTTTATCAATATTGAAATAAATGTGTTGATATAGAAAAATGTCCTCAGTATGATTTATTGTAGGTTTTTACATGAACTGTCAACCATTTTGAAAACGTTGTGCATCACCTGTGCATATGCTATTACATACGTACATGCATTTTCATTTTGCTTTAACCAAATGACATCTCGAATTGCTAAAAGCAGATTTGACATCAAATTTATGAACCGTCATGAATATTGTGATTCAGTTATACGTAATATGAACATTACTATATTTGGAAAATCAAATATTCAAGGTTTTTGTGAGTTATACAGTAATTTCAGTGAAATTGTATCGTATATTTTTTATATTGAGTTTAATGATGAGCCGTGATGAAGACTGAGATCTGATTGGTGTCATTGTTGAAAGAAGAATTAGTGATGAAGAGACGAAATAAAAATTTATTTTATTGGGTGTAGGCCTATTGGATAGTGGGAATGTTACAATCGTGACCTGTAATGAGCCATTTCAGTGGTATTCATCTAAGCAAGATGAATAAACCATTAAAAACCTCTGTCAAATTGGTCGACCATGACGGGAATCGAGCCCCGGTCTCTTGAATGACTCTTCAGCGTGTTAGTCCATTCCATCTCAGTTATATTGTCATTTCCTTCAGAAAGTTATCCAACTTCCACTATCGAAATTGATCATTCTATTTTTTCTATTCATTGTAGTTCAATATTAGTTCAGTGACAGGCCTATAGTTTATACAGTCACTTACGTAGCACACACAAGAGTCATTGATCTAAGCTCTCTCTCTCTCTCTATATATATATATATACCACGTGTCCAGTCTAATTGGCTAATCTCGAATTAGGCGTGGAAATGCACTAAAACGCCATGATAATACCGTAAATAATCGAAGCATCCCTCCCTTTTGTTAGATGGAATATTGGTATCCACAAATGGACTCTAACTTTCGTTACGGAGGGAGAGATCGTAATTGAATTAACCAGATGAAACAGCCACGATTTTCCTGGTTTCCTGATGTCCCATTTAGAGGGCTATTCATGGAAGAATATCCGTGTACAGTCGTTGTCATAACTTAAACCAGGACTGACCGCCATTCTGGCTCTGGGATTGGAAACTCTGCTTCAGAAATTGATGTCAAGTCGGGAGTTCTGGTCATATATGAGATATGAGGTTTTATATTCGTCAATCGTCTACCACCCACTCATTCGTACCCCCAAATAATTACGTTTTTGGTGGGGTCTTTGATTGAATATTAATTGAATAGCACAATTTGAAGCAATATCGACAATGTACAATGAATATGTGCGTAGATGAAGGTCTATAACTTGGGAAGTGATGAAGTGTGAGAGATCAAACAATGTGTGAAATATATATGTCCTAATCCCGTGTTGCTACAAAGAACCAAAGAAATGAAGGAATTGTTGAATTTTGATTCTATAGTTTCTCTTGAAAGTTATAAGCAATTCAATGGTCAAAAATAGGACGGTTAAAAATGTTTAGTTAAAGCTAGAATGCGGGAATACTCTTAATTCATCAGATTCATTTCTAAATCTATAAATTGATTTCATCTGATCAACAATGGACATTGAATTAACGACAGAGAAAATGGAAATAAAAAGATACAACATAACCAAGTGGTGCTACTAATCACTGGATGATAATGAGTATCTAACTTTTATGAATAAGCAATCTCCCTTTCAATAATTATCAAGTGAACTCATTCGTCTGCTCCATAGCATTTATTTCTTCTACTTCATTTTCTTTTATCTCACAATTTTGCTCTCTTTGATATTTTCTATTTGTATAGAAAACATTGCAAATTTTTTTCAACCGATAAGCAAATATTATGAATACATTCAATAGCCAGAAATTGCTACATTTTGACATCGTATTTTGACGTTGTTTTTTCTTTTACCCATCCCAACCCTTCCTACCCCCATCCCATTCCTTTCCAACCCTTCACCCTTGAGACCGCTGGCTGGAAGGGAAAATGTTGAGCAGTAATGATTTGATACAAGCCGATACGTTTTTAATATGGCTCAAGGGAGTTTCAACATAATTTTTACCATTATATGTCCAAGTTTATTAGTTGACGGTTTTCAAACAAGCCATCAAAGAGAAAATGTTGTGAGTTGAATTCTTCATAATCTTCGGGAAGATGAATATTATGAGCTTTTTCTGAGAAAATGTATGATGGCTGATCAGGCCTTTATTCATCATGGAAGTCATCACGGAAAAGTTACGAAATATGCAAAGAGTCTATACATTATTGTATGTGGTTTTGTTTCATCAATACTGAGACGGGTGGTCCAAATTGGCTGAACATACTGAATAGTCATTCAGGAGAGCGGGGTTGATTTCCGTCAAATTCGACGAACCTAAGAGAGGTGTCGTGGTTTTACGATGACGTCATAGTGTGATAGTTTTCACATAACAGACGTCCGTTGCTTCCTTAACATTGTCCAAAACACCCAATAAAATAACCTCTCATTGCATAGTGCGTCGTTGAAACCAATATGATCGAATGCTCACTTTTATTCCATCATAAAATGATGTTATCGTAGGCTCTCGTAAAACGTATCAGCAACTGTGCATCGAAGAGTATGATACATATAATTTGAAGTCGTGAATATAGAAACAGTTTAAGGGTGTGGTGATTATAATATTCAACAACCCCAGCGGGGGGTGCATCAGAGTCAAAGTGACATCACCACACCGAATATCCACCCTCAGTATACAATCTTTCATTAAAAAAAAAAAACAATAACAAAAAACCGCTCCACGTTGAGTTTACCAGAACGCCCACAAGTAGGTGCTGTGAAATGTAACCAACTCATTCCGTTCCATCTCATCAACTGCTAGCGTTACATACATATGGTTGTCAAGCGTCGATATAGAGCGTCGGTATGGGCGTCGGTTTCAGGGCGTCGAAATAGAGGAAACTGGCAAACACCACATGGCAAATTATTATGGGGTTGTACGAGGCGGTGATAGATTCACGTTGATAATATATAGTTATATTTTATTTAGTTGGCAGCGACGAAATATCACCTTGTTTCCGATCCAGCGTCGAGGAATGGTTGCTACATTGACGCCGGTCACCGGAAACTGGGATAGAAGCATTATACGTTATATACGGTAACCGTATATCTATCTTTTTAATGGGGCCGAGCATATGCTTCGAGTCACTATGTACTGTATTGTGAAAAGTATATCTACACACACACACACACAAACACACACGAACACACACATATGTATATATATATATATATATATATATATATATATATATATATATATATATAATATGAGCTTGAATCTCGGTAATTTGTTTTTACGAGCATTGTGATTTGGCTATGTTTTGCCGTTAGGATGTGAAATAGTCATATATTTTTGAAAGAATAATTGGTTCAATAATAAAAACCGATATGTTGACCTTTATTAAATCCATTGTACCGAAGTTCTAATCACAAGGGACAGTCTATATCTTTTATCACTATACAGTTGATAATGTGAATGCCTCACAAACGTTTCATTAGATTTGTTGAAATATTCTCGATTATTACTGTTATTAACGCCAAATTGAGGGAATGGATAATTTTGATCAATGCTGTCGAGACAAGAAGAGAAATGAATGATATATATTCGTTTGAAGCGATCGCTTCAGGAAGAGCTACCTACGGATTTCTGTCAAGTAACAAATGACAAACAATCGTTACCATAGTAATAAAGCAAACTGGTGGATATTGTAGAATATGTAAATTGTGTACCGATTTCCTCGAAAGAGGTTTGAAGGAATAAACACTACTACTACCACTAACAAATATTCTGATTGGTAAATCCTAAATGGTGAACATTGTTCTCTGTCTCTTTCAACAATTGGTGACGTCACTTGACAGAAGCCTATAGAATCATTTGAAGAAGTCCATGAGAGAAAAATTTCCAATAGTAAATGAGAATATTCTGTATTCTTTCCTATTCTTATTTCACCATCCACTATACACATATGAGCTTCTTTCAAGAGATGACACATATTGTTGAATAGATGAACAACAATGTCTCTCAAACTGTGTTATCAAATCACAACTTTATTATTTTGTTTGTTTGCATCAACTTTTCTACTGTTGCTATATTGTAGCCTGACATTTTCTGATGCAATTTCTCTGTTTGCACGTAAAAGTTGTCGGAGCGCTGTTGGTGCTAAACTGGAGAACTTATGAAAGCGTAGTTGAGAAAAGCGTTTGAAAATTGCAACAATTACATTCATAAAATATGTCGTGATTGTTGGTAGCTCAGCTATATTATATGTCGCAGGTCTTATTGCATTTAAAACCGCGTACTGTTATTACTTTCAATGGCGAATAGTAGGAAGTCTCAAAACCAGTGTTCATATCTCGACTTACAGATAACATTTCAGAAACATTCATTAGATGAGCGTAGTGATGATTCTCATTCCATATATCGGAACAAACTTCCGATTGGGTTTCTTTCTTATTATTTCATTCTTTTTGTGATTTTGTACGTGGCATACATGTCATGAAAAAACAATCAACTTGGCAGATCAGCTTTTTCTACATAATATTATTGGTGATACACCAGAAAGAGTCAGTGACAGTTTTTTTCAGGAAAATTGATCGAATGGGTTTTAACGGGGAAAAACGGAAAATTTGAAAAATCTATATAAGAATAACATGGATGGAGATAACTTGAAATATGAAAATTTCAAAGTAGCTTCCAAATTTTTACTGTATACGAAAAATTGAAAATACCAGATCATCCATACATTCAGTGATTCTCACAACAATCAAAATAACAAATACAATGCAATAAATACATTCCATTGAATATTGGGATCAATTGACGACTCGCATTCCCCGCCCCATTGACGTCACAAATCATAACATCCAACCGACGGAGCTGTTAGAACTGAGGTGAAATTCAAATATCCAATCAGGGTGTCTTTGAATGATCTCAAGTGATATAGATCTAGAAGGCCGATTGGTAAAGAAGGCAGTGATTCAATAGGGTGCTCGCACGTGACAAACGACAAACAATCGTTACTATAGCAATACAGCAGTCTGGTGGACTACCAAACATTCTGATCGGTCAATTCCAACTGGTGCACGTTGTTGTCTCTCTCGTTCAACAATGGGTGACGTCAGTTGAGAATACCCTATAGATCCAAATCATTCCAGTATATTTCATAAAAAATTATCGCTCATCCCACAACACATCTACATATTTCACATATTCATATATTTGAAAATACACATATTTCCTATAACCGGTGAGGTGAAAGATAGAAGAACCGTGATAGACAGGCTGACCAACGCAGCCCTCAAAACATCTCGGTGTAGATATTCTCCAACACACCAATATTTCGTATTCCTCTCGCACGAATTCGATGTAAGTTTGCGCTCATCGGTCCACGGGTTACCAGACATGTCATCAAGGGACCGCATACAATCCATCTTAGTTTGTTGGGCGTTGATGGACCCCCTCAGCTCCCTTGGCTAAACAGATCCTTCCAAACAACTTGGAAAGAAGTGAGACGGGAGGCGCGTCTGCGGGTGCATTGTGCTTTGGACAGTCCGATGTTGCTGTTCGATTACTTCCGTATATGATACAGCTATGAGAACATATTTTCCTGTTGATGACTGAAAGTGGAGAAATATGTGTACTGTGATGTGATGAACAAATAAACTACAATTACAATTACAATATACCCAAGTATTATGAATTTCCAACTCATTGCCGGGAAAAGGAGGCCGCTTGTATAACGGTAAATTTTGGGCCTGGGGCGCAAAATATCTCAATACGGCCCTGATGATGACATTAGACTCAAAATTCTCAATCGAAATTCTGATATGAAATAACTTCAATAAAACAATGGTGACGCTACAAATATGTACCAAAAGTCTGCTGAACTATTCATAAAATTCATGAATGTTTAATCTCTTCGAAAATGAAACAACCCATCTTTATACGCATACGCATCGCTCGTTCAATAAATAAAAACGCTCACAATTGTGTTGGACCATTTCCTCTCGTATTAACATATATTTGTATACGTTTGTAATGATTTCATTTGAGATAATACGTCATGTTATTTTCAGTTCACGACCCACTAATGTGGACTCCACCCATCACATCCCGAGCAGGTTAGTTCTGAAGGTTATTTATTCAAATGACACGATGACTTCCAGGAGAGTTTCAAATTAAATAATATAATATTACGTTTAATATTCATGAGAAATGGAATATATGAAATTTGTGTAAGATACGTTGAGTATTTTCCTCTGAAGAAGAGTATTCATAATACACACCTCACATTACTTATGAAGTTGAAGAAACATTTCAGGAAGGAATGCACTCAATTCATGACAGAAATTTCGAATGTTTACTGGTTGAATATACGTTTACGTACTACAGAACATTTGGACGGATTTTTTTGTTGGGTTCATATTACGAACATACAATTCTAAAGTATATTAGGGAATGATATTTCAGTTATAATTCCATTCATAGAATGGATTAGAGATGAGTTTATAAGATTGAGTCCTATTTTGGATTCAGTGGAGTACGATTTCAAATATGAAGTACAAATTCGAATGTTGGATAAAGGGTATATTTTGAATCTAAATGATAATTTTACCAGAAATTAACCTGAACATACTCTGGAGAAATCCTTTTTAACGAGAGCGTTGCCATTCAATTAATTCACGAATAGTGTCTAACAGAGAAAATAATGAGATTATTTCAAGAAAATCGTATATGTGTGTATGAAAAATTGATTTTGAATGGAATCCCATCGGGAGAATGAAATCGAACGAATTTTGAAATCGAAATTATATTCACTTACTTATTCGCTTATTCACATGCAAGTGATTAAGTGAATCTTCAAAGATTGGCACAGTTTTATTTTCACAATAGCATATAAGGAATGAATACGTTTCAGATGAATCAATCAATTTTCATCATAATGTAAGGTGTAATTGTGAATAATATCATTTCATCATGTATGAAGTGCATTCAAAAAATATCAACTCCCTGAGAATATCACAGAAACCATAAATATGTATAAATATAAATATATATATATATATATATATATACATATATATATATATATATATATATACATATATACATATCTATCTATCTCTCTCTCTCTCTCTCTATATATATATATATATATATATATATATATATATATATATATATATATATATATATATATATATATATATATCATCAATTCAACATTTTGTTATATCCATCAGATATTCTATGATTGATTATTTTCACTACAAACTTTTTTTCATCAACATAAATTCAACAGTAGAGTAAACGATGACATTTTGATGATATTTTGAAAACTCATCACCAAACTAAAGACATAGTTTAAATATAGTTTTTAATCATAGTCATTTAAATTCAAATGTATTTCTTGATCTTCATCGCAGTATTTGAGGAAGTACAAGACAGAAGGGCGTTGCTTCAGAATGCTCGTCGTATGAACCGTGGAAGAAGATGAAGCTCACGATTATTAATGGTCTTGTGAATCTTATTTGTCTTTTAACATTTCCATCGAGCTCAAACGCTGCGCAGAGCCGACTGCTCTTCTCAAGTGTGATTGAAAAATATATATCGTTCTGTGGAAACACTCACATTCTTATTTATCCCAGTTTAGTAATTTTTCATCACAATGAATATAATCTGGAATAAAATAATCAGAAATGGATGCACACATGAAAATAGAGAATGTAATGCAATGATGATTACAATATGTATATTGTGAAAAATGAAATAATCTAATGGAAAAATGGTGGCAAATATATTTCATTAGCTCAGAATTTCAATGGTCAGCGAATATTTCTCCCCAACACCATATAATCCCCCAACCTGATATCATTCAGATTGAAGTTTGTCAAAACTGTCATGCAACTATACAATTTAACTGATCATTTTGTTGGAGTGTCAAAATTGCACTTGTGAAGCCCCTTTCGAGCGATCTCATATAGCTTACCTTTCATTGTCAGATTTTATCCGAAAATAATGGGAAGTATAGGATAAGTATAGGTCAGAATGTGAGGAATGACTATAATAAGTTCATATTTGATCATCAGTACCCAATATGCATGGATACATATACATAGATATATTACCACGACACCCAAAGATGCACGAATGATAATCAAGATTTATTAGCGTTAGACGAGAATATTCACAATAAAACGAGTGGCCTAGTGATTAATACACTGAACCGTCATTCAGGAGACCGGAGGTTCGATTCCCGCCATGGTCAACCATCCTATCAAGGGTATCTCCTGGTTTCCCTCTGTCATTCAGGTCAATACTGTGATGGTTCCCTAACAACAGGCCACGACCGTCTTGAACTTTGACTTCCTTGTTGAAATATCAATCAATCAGAATGTACATTCTTGAGATACATGTACACTTGATAACGAATCATTCGATCAGCCAATAATTCTCAATTTTTCATGATATACATGTATATATATATATATATATATATATATATATATATATATATATATATATATATATATATATATATATATATATATAAATATATATACATATATATATATATATATATATATATATATATTTATATATATATATATATATATATATATATATATATATATATATATATATATATATATATATATATATATATATATATATATATATATATACAAGATACGCGTAGAGAAACCACATTTGACTGTGTTTGCGAAAATTGAAATACTTGCTTTGAGCGTCAAATGGGGCACAACATTTTGAATGAACTTGGCCATTACGTCATGAAAACGTCCTCATCTAACTCAATACGCGATAAATCAATTGATTCAACCACTTTTAAGAGAAACCAATTCAAATTTATGAAAATCCTCAGAAGTCAAGAGGTGGAGAAAATGTGTAGGAATATTCTTTCCGAATAGATTTGAATCCTCACGGAATATTAGCACATGAATGACACAGATCGTTCCAAAGTTCAGAGTGAAAGTTCACGGTTCTGAAGTAACCAATTTTAATTCAATATTTTCACATACATCAGAAGTATCATGTGGATCAAGAGATTTTGATTGATCATTATATACTATTCATACCATCAATATTATTATGACATCAATTTGAAAAATATAATATATTATGTGTCTTTAAGGCGGAATACTTATCTAATCAAAGTGTCTTATCAAAGTGTGGTTATTTTTTTTGTACAATCTTGTACAAGTTTATCTACTTTTTTCGCCACTTGATGTAACTTGATTGCTCGAAATCAATGGTAATCAAAGTCACCTTACACTTAGGAAGTAGAATGTAACTAACCACTCAATGTTTTTCTCTTTTCTTTTTACTTCAACCACTTCATTACTTTTAATGTTCGAGAAATACGTCCGAATTTGAATTGTACTTATAGTTCACCATTTTAACCTACAGTTAAGCTTTTTTGATGAGCTTTGTGAATGTGTTTTCGTTGTAATTGTGTTCTCATTTCTGTATCAGTGTTTGTGACTGATAAAAATCTGGAAAAATCATGAAATGATGAATGGGTTACATATAAAACAGGACGGCAGTGAAGTAATAGTCCAGAAATGAAAGTTTTGAGGTAGAAGAGAAGTCAAGGAAGGTGAACCCAACATTACAGTTCATATGAATGGGTCAATCTTACTCATCTCATAGATCATTTGCTGCGTTTTCCTGTTGCATCAAAATAAATATAAAAAACTTCATTCAGTCTCTGCTAACAATAGAGTTGCACTAAGACACAGAATGAGAAGCAATATGAAACATTTAATTAAATTACAAATCTATATTATGAATGTGCTTATATGAATGATCAAATGAGGCAGCCTATTATGAATAAATACAAAAAAATGAATGAAAGAAATTAAAGTAAGTGAAGATTAATGAAAATGTGAATATTAATTGTGTTAGTGAATTACGGAAAATGTGAATATACATGATTTTTACAGTGAGAGATGGAAGGTGATTAAATCATGATGAGCCATAAAGATGATATGATACTTCTGATATCGGTTTCTATACTGTAGTCTTATGAATAATATGAACTTGATCTGTTTTTGTTGTGTGTTTGTTGTCTCATCAACACGATAGTCGCGCTACCATGCGTACCTTTTATCTTTTTGACCATGAGTATACCTATTTCAAACCATCATTATACGATCGCAGAGTGATGAATTGAACTATTTTGATCCATGGTACTATATTAGCTGCAGATTAAGTTTGAAGTGTTCCTCAAGATACAAATCAGACAAACTGAGAACTTAGAACTTGGGTCTTCAAATATGTATATACGTATAAATAAACTCACTGGAATTGCTGGATATAAAATCGGATCAGAACCTTCCAGTTAACATGTATATATACATAGAACCAGTGTGATAGTATGACATTAACTAACACTGATAATGAATCATTCAGAATTCATAATGACTGAGATTGACTTAGGATGGATTAGGATGCAATATGTGGATTCGACTCCAGGAATCCAAGAGAATGAAACCAGTATAGTTTGAATATATATATATATATATATATATATATATATATATATATATATATATATATATATATATATATAGATAGATAGATATATATATATATATATATAGATAGATATATATAAATATATATATATATATATATGAATAAATATATATATATATATATATATATATATATATATATATATATGAATATATATATATATATATATATATATATATATATATATATATATATATATATATTCATATATATATATATATATATATATATATATATATATATATATATATATATATATATATATATATATATATATATATATATATATATATATATATATATATATATATGAATAATTGTTCTGCAGACAATATAATCCATGAGATCTGAGCGTCCAAAGTAGTTAAAGAAGTTAGTAGTGAAAAGTAGCTTTGCATTCCGGCTATGTCTTAATGCATGGTATTACTCTCAGTCTGTAATTAGTGAATGCACTTCAGTGTTATGTGTCGCTTCTTGTTGTTACTCGAAACTTTCTTAGTGGAGAAGATATCTTCACTATAACGACTCAAGACATTTCATTACTTCATTCAGTTATACGGGGACCCATGATTTTACTCTCATTCGTTGAGTATAATGAAAGCTGACTAAATTACGTGCATTGATATTTTTTAAGAATCAATAATCAAATCACACATATATATATATATATATATATATATATATATATATATTTATATATATATATATATATATATATATATATATATATATATATATATATATTCATTCATTCATATATATATATATATATATATATATATTCATTCATTCATATATATATATATATATATATATATATATATATATTTATGATATTTATATATATACATATATATACACATATATATATATATATATATATATATATATATATATATATATATATATATATATATATATATATATATATATATATATAGATATAGATATATATTCATATTTATATCATTCACATATGTTCCAACCTTATCCATGTTCAGTCAGTAATGACCACAATTTCGTCGTGAAGTTATATTCCCAAATCAAACCAATGAGAGTAACTAAACTTTGCTTGAAGAATATCATCAAAATAATAATTTTTGTCTCCTCCATCCAATAAAAATCTCTCAGTTTATTAATTCATTCATTTTCAATGTAATGCAACTCAACCGGAAACCACGATCCTCTACCCTCACTCTGTGATGTTCTTCTCTCTTTCTATCTCCCCTAAAATTGCCCCCTTTCACTCTCAGCCCAACAATGTACAGACTAGCGGCGTGCTTCACAATGAACGGATTGAAAGGCAGATTTAATTGCGATTAGATTGCTTCGTTGATCAAAGTTGATCACTCATCTTCATCATAACAGCAATACATTCACTTGAATACATGTTCACAAGAAAAAGAAGGTTCCGATCGACCGTCCGCCCTATTCCACACCCAGAGCACGCGGGTGAATCGTGCCTTCATCTTTCGTGGAAGCAAGGGTATAGACATAAAGTGCCCTGTTACACGAATATTTGAATAAGAGAGGAAAGATTGTATATTATTTATATTAATGAAAATGTATGATGATGAGAAGAACGTGAAATCAAAGCAAATTCCTCAAAGTAAACGATTCATAAGTGAACCGCATAATAGAACGTTGTACTGCTATACGAACGAATATAATTATTCTGTGTTTAAACACAAAGAACAAAATCAGTTGGTGAATTTTATGAAATAGTTTACTTTGTATCGTTACAATATCAATGGAAAAGATACAGTTTCAACACTGCTTTTAATGAAATTGCATCCTATCACCATTAAATGACGTAAATTTTCTATTGAAGTTTTCTCAATTATATATTTTAATTACAATATATTGCTCAGAGTAATATTACTACGAGGTAATTATCAGGTTCTAACCATGGAAAACATCTCACTTTTTTCTGTAACAAACTGAGTGTTATATTCTGTGAGCATTCTTCATTCATACTCCTAGATTGAACAGAACATCACAAGAAGTATAGATACATGTATATTCTCATATATAATTGTGAATTAGTTCATTATGAGAAGGTCGGAGACAAATTTAATCTCAAACATACTTCAGTGACACAAAAGCTGTGTTTTAATATTTCACATATACATTTTACACAAATTATATGAATTTTACCTAAACGTCTAAGACGACTCACACACACTACACTATATGGGCCTCAGTATATTGATTGTGTATGTAAATGTTATACATATGTTTTCATTTGATGTGTGCCTTTTTTTAAGTTGTACTTTCACTAGTCACAATATCAATTTAATTCATTATTTACTAGCCAAACGCAACATAAGCGTTGTAAGATGAGCGAGATATCTGAATAAGGTTTGAAAGTCGTTGAAGTAGTTCTACCCTTGCTATAATTCATCGATTCTGGTATTCTTAACACCTTGATGTATGAAGAAAATTCTTTATTGTAAGGTAAAGATCGAATCTAGAAAGCGATGAATCTCGGCAACCTAAATCTTTATCCATTTCCATAATATATTTGATGAATCAAAACAGTTAATTTAATAATTTTCTTCAAAACGGCTGTCTGGAATTGCATACAAAATCGCGATAATTTGTATCATGCGTGTATACACATTCAGAGAGAATTTCATCTCATTTGTACCGATTTTATTTCTCAACTTTTCTTGCCCGGCCCAATATTATGGGGTATTTAGAAACTTTGAGATGATATTTCTCAAAATCGGTTCGACCGATTCATTCCCAAAACTATACAGTTCTAAGTTGGATAAGTTTGAGTGTACAAAAAATATCCATGTTTATCAGTAAACTCCTATGGAGCTTGGAATAAGTCTCTGAATATTTTCAATCAAAATAGTAAGATATGTTGAAATGAAATGTGTTCATTCAAGTTGTGGAGAAATATGATATGTGCCACCAAATTTTTACAAAAAAGTCAAAGTATAGATGAAGTTCAATTTCATTTTTACTTTCAAAACAATGGAATCTATTTTTGAATAAGTTTGTCGGTGATCAATTCGGAATAGAAATAATATCCAAATTCCTGATCGAATTTATATATTTATATATCATGAAATTCGTGAAGATTAATAAGCGTGAACATCAGAAATATTCGAATTGTAATTATAATTATGATAAAATTCAGAAGAGTTAATCTCAAAATTTTCGGAAATTGCAACTTTTTACAATTATTTATGTTTTGCCTCTGATATTCTTGAGTTTGGAAGCATGTGCTATGAGATGATGGGACATATGAAATACATCATACATTCACACATGTATACAATGAATGTATATATTTATACATTCATACATTCACAAGAGGGACTATCTTCATGAGAGAATAGCAAATCTGATTCAATAACCGACCATCAACAAATCGGAAAAGAGTATACCTACCTTCCTTCCACCTTATAGTATACCTATACGTATAAACTTATGCTTATAATATACCTTGGTATAGTAACTCAAACCTAAAGGTACCTAATATACTATACCTAAAGGTATAGTACCTTTAGTATAGTATACCTTATAGTTAGTTGTCCAATTAAACCTTATGTGAAGGCACATATTTCTATTCCAGTGAGAAATATGTTCAAAATCTCCACACAATTGATTCTGAAACTCCAGTAACCAGAATAATTAATAGATAGATTTTCGAGTGAGCCGACATGAAATCTGACCGAATGATTCAAGAATATCAGCAATTTATATTCTCACAGTCCTATAAGAATCAGCTCATATAAACTTATTTCAAATTTCATGAACATAGAAAATCCCAAAATATCCACATTCATTTGAGAAAATTCCTCATCAATTCTGCGATTGGTCAATTTATAATAATCAAATCAAATAATCAATCAAATAAAATCGATAATAATCAATCAAGCAAAAATGTATGAATTTTTGTCCTCTTAGTGCGAATGATATTTCGCTACTCCACCCAACAGGAGTCAGCAATCAATCTTTTAATATTTTAATGGTATAATAAGAACTAAGTACGCTTTGAATCAACTCATTCTTCTAATCCCTACAGACGCCAATAGACGGCAGCACCACCGCTATAACGTACACGATGGCGTAGATCTACGATGTTGTATTGTGAGTTATTGCAGAGTGGGTATAGTTTACCAAAGCCGAGAGACTCGAGAGGTCTTTATACCTCAAGTTGTGGTTACTCTGCATGCTTTCAGAAGGGTCGAAACACTCGACGGTTAGTGATATAGGATAGAGTAGATAGTCGATCGGCACCGTGATATGGAGTATGTATACGCGCAGAGAGCACTGAAGTCTTTAGACAGATTACTCTTCAGCTTGCTCTTGTTCACGCACCAATGGTGGGCATTAGTTCACATCAAATTGTACATTATAGCCGTATCGCTTGACGCGTTGGAAAACGTTCCGGGTAAAATGTTGTGAGGAAGATCGGTGTTCCGGTTAGCTCAACGTTCCTGCACGATTTTGAAACAAGTATTTCTCATTTTCCAAAAATAAATATTCATTGTATTTGTAATTTTTTTTTTCTCTAGTTGTATCATTTTTTTCATAAGTTTTCATCTTCTAAGTCTGTAACACCATTGGGAAATTGTAACACCATTGGGAAAAATGTAAATCGTTAAAATTAGCGGGCTAGCTATGGATATACACAGTACATACACTGATGCGTAGGCAGTACAATGTAGGATACAGAGATTTCCGAATTATTGGGCATTGCCAATGTGCCATCTTCAACATTGAATCTGAACTTTCCAGAACTGAAAACTGTAATGTGAAATTCTTGAATGTGCGCATATACTTTTCTAACCATGATTCTCTCATACTCGACAGCGTTACTAAAGTTCCATACAACTATAGTTGTGGGGATGGTCAGTTCCTATACCCTCGACGACGTCACGGAAATTACGCCAATAGAGCGTAGTCATCAGTACAGTGCGTCGTTAAACCCGATATGAATAAAAAAAAACGGAGGGTAACAAGCCGGTCAGGTTTTCGTGACAATCGTTTGAAAAAATCATCATGACCAAGTTGTATATCTGATTGAATTCATACATAATGTGTTCATGCATTTGTTGTGGATTCAACAAACTCCGATAATTCCTTCTAGAGATGAGGTTCAGTCCTTTCAATATTGAGAAATTGACATCGAATTTCTTTTCATCGAATCAATATCAATAATCGTTTTATCGAGAAAACACTGCTTGAACAGTTGAAGTATAATTATTTTTCTGTATGAATTGAGGGCTTGTTTCTCAAGAAGAAAATCTATCAGTACAGGAGAACCAGAAGGACGAAATGAAGCGTGAAAATCGATGACAGAATTCTCCCCTCGAGGATTTTCATTTTATCATTCTCTAATTGTGTTTTTGACAGGAATAATTATTATGCTATCTTATCATTGTGTGGTGAATGAACAAATCGTTATGGATTCTTATTCACACTTGCGCAAAAAAAGCATCACTTCCGGATTCCATGAACTGTGAAATTATTATCAATTATTGATGTGTTTATAGCACTTCATTCAGCAATTTGAAACAATGACATGAAAGTTCACATAAACTTCCACAAAGCCTGCAAGACAGCTCATCTGTGGAATTGAATAATGTTTCTTGCATTTTTTTGGAATGAAAAATGATTCCAGAAGTATAAACAGAAGGCACAGTGATCATAAAATCAAGAATTAGACGAAAAAATGATGATGAATACGAAAACGAATTGGTGAGCTCTGACATTATATTCCATTTAGTGTCAAGTAGGTAATTCAATGAAGTACCGTACATGTGAAACAAGAATGAGACGAATTAATTTTTGGCAATGAATAATGGAGTTGATAACAAATATGAATCGACTAGCTCACTTCTATTCCATAATTGAAGGGATTAGAAGCAGAGTGGACCAACCCAATTTTTTTCTAAAAATGATCTATTCGAACAACTTCATTCGTATTGTGTTATTTCTTTCATTTTTATTTCTATTTTTATTTTTTAAACACCAGTTTCAGAGGTTTGAACATGTGAACCAAGCTTTCTGGCCCCCTATATTATTTTGGAGCACAACGGACCAACCCACATTGGAAGTGTTTTGTTTTGACTTTTGGGTTGGTCAACTTTGCTTCTGATCCCTTCAATTTAACTGAATACAGAATGTGTAGTTTAAAATTGGTGAAAGTGCAATTTCATTCGAATTAGGCACACATCAATAGTTGACTAAATATTTTCATATCAGTATTCCAGAT
>OZ023328.1:46731366-46738866 GCA_964007535.1 Brachyptera risi
TTGAAATGAGTTTTCTCAAAAGTGTTACGACCGATTGCGCCTCAAATCTATACAGTATTGATACAGATAAGGATACTTGTTTGTGTCAAGTTTCAACTGATTTTGAATTTTTGTTTGACCTGTAGAGCGCGATAAAAAGGGCACTTTTTTTCGGGTATGATGAAATTGAGTCTTCGCTTCGCTCATCCAATGAGTTATTGATGTGGAATGTGATGAGAAGCAATATTCTCACCTTGATTTGGAAATTTTCATTCACGACTCTCTTCTTTCACAATTGTTTCTTATTCTTTTGAATCATTTCATGATCCAATCGATCTCCATGGAGCCTATTCAATTCATGTTTTATCTGGATCACGATAATATAGTGCATGATACCAACCTATTCTATCATAATATGAAGAAGGTGCTCCAACTCTCCTACTAATTACATGATTATGGTATTTGTTCTTAATTGCGATAAGTTTTGCGCCAAAGGACCCGATTGCATGTCACGATTTAGCGGATTCCCTCTGAACTAGATGTGAAAAGGAGTGAATAAGATACCGGTGGCATTGTTGAACTTAACAAATATATATTTTTTGAGAAAAATAAATGCAATTGGTGACATTATTATCCAATTGAGCCGTACTCCTTATTGAGTCATACTACTCATTGTTGAGCATTTATATTTTGAATGGTTCGATATAAAAGCGATAGTTACGCTACAGTCAATCGGGACCCTGGACTCGAGAAGCTCTATCGTACCGAGAGTTATCGTTACAATGGCGTTAATCTCAGATCATGAATAAGAGTGGTCATGGAGGCTGTCGGCCTTGGTTCCACTCATTGGACCTTCCTACTCTGAAATGATCATCCATTCAGAAGGAAAGGCTCATCCTTCGTTATTTATTTATATTGGGTTGTAACGACGCACTATACTGATGGCTACGATCTATTGGCGTTGATGGATGATGAATGAGATGGTGGAATGATGAGATGAAAAGTTTTTTCATTGGGTGTTTTTGGATGGTGGGAAGGAGTCGGTCGTGACCTTTTGTTAAGGAACCATCCCAGTATTGACCTGCTAACGACAGAGAGAAACCACGGAAAACCCTTGTCAGGATGGTCGACCATGGCGGGAATCGAACCCCGGTCACCCGCTCATTCTCCGTTTTGGGGACAAAATTGAAATTCATTATCATCTGCCTATGATTAGCACATACGTGACATGGAGTATGGACATCGAAAAATTGCAAGAAATGTTTTTGCTCAAAATGTCACTAGCTGTCACTCTCTCTCACAATAGAGACTTTTTTCTCATAGGTTTTCAAATGTTCAGAAAAACTGCATTATGATTTTTTTTTTGTAACGACTGATTTTTGTACAGATTTGGGATATTGCGTTCAATCCGTTTATTGCGTTTAGCGTCTGCGTTCAAATGCCGTGAAAGCGTGACATTTCTCAATTTTTTCCCTCGTTTTTTTCACGGAGGTTCTGGAAATTTCGAAACGATTCACAGTATCTCAAGAGTGGTGTCACCGATGTCGGCTCAAAACTTCAAACTATAGCTTAAGCCTACAGTATAGAGTTGGATGATTACATGCCCATGTTAGATAGATAGATACTTATTCGATTAATCGACATACAAATAATACATAATATCAATGACGCAATTACACTCATGTGTGTGATGAGAGGAACACACAAGTTCTGAAACATAACAATAGAATATAAGTAAAGTAAAAAAAATAAAAAATATGTTAGGTTCTACAGATGAATACCTCCACATAATGTAAATGACAAGAACTAAGTGTAAGAGAGTTCACATTTGCAATTTTCCCATTATCAAACTCATCTATACTGTAGAAACCATGGCCAAGGCGATAATTTTTCACCTAATTTTTATATATGATTGATATATACCTTGATCTTCAAGATATTGAGGCAGATTGCAACTTTTGACCAAATTTGTGTTTTCGTTCAACCTGTGGAGCGAGTACCCAAATGTACAAAAACTTTCTCGTTTTCCAAGTATACACTGAAATTGAGTCTCTGATCCTTTAATTCAATAATTTTCTCACAAACAACCACACCAATTTTTCATAACTTGGTAAAAGCATGTGGTGAAAAGATTATTAAATTCCATAAAATCTCAATTTGATCCAGATAGAACTGGACATTGATTATTCGACCGAAATGCTGTCTTCATGGAATTCACAGAATTTTTCTGTTCTCCCAGAAAAAAATACATTCAATCTATTTCGACCAGAACAAGAGGAATCTATATTCTTGTGTGACACCAATTCACAGAGAAAATTTCAAGTTGGTAGATTGGTTATTTGATCGGATCTGTAAGCCGCGCGCGCACCCCCCCCCCACACACACACACGCACAACACAACCACCCACATACCCATATACGAACATAAACAAAAAACATGAGGCCAAACCTCGGCTTTTCCCGGTAAACGAAATGGAAGTGTTTTCTACGTTCATCCAAGAATGAAACTAGGCAAACGCAACATGAGCGTTGTAAGATGAGCGAGATATCTGAATAAGTTATAAAAGTCGTTAAAGTAGTTCTACCCTTGCTACTTTATTGACTTTGGTATTCTACACACCTTGTGCATTTGAAGAAGACTTCATTGTTGGGCAAATATCGAATCTAGAAAGCAGTGAATCTCAGCAACCTGAATCTGCTTTGATTTCTATAATAATATTTGATGGATAAAAACACTTAATTACATATTTTTTTTGAAAACGGCTGAATTGAGTCGCACAAAAAATGATGATAATGTGTATCGATCATGTATACACATTCAGAGAAAATTTCGTCCCATTTGGAAAGATTTTATTTTTCAAGATTTTCTTGCCCAGCCTAATCTCATGGGGTTTTTAGGAACTTTGAGATCATATTTATCAAAATCGGTCCCACCGATTTATTTCAAAAACTGAACATTTCTACGTTGGATGAGTTTGCGTGTATGAAAAAAGTTTCATGTCGATCAGTCAACCCCTGCGACCTGTGGAGTTCCCTCCCCCCCCCAAAAAAAAAAACACAGACAAACCCCTATAATAGTGTAATGGAGTCTTCGCCAACGCTCATCCAATTCTATTCCAAATTTTGCATAGCCTATTTCTCAAAATACTTCAAAATTGACGAGTTACGTTCACGTTTTTTATTCTCTCCAATTACCAGCCAACATTGTTATCAGTGTATTACAAACGGTCTATCAGTAACTTAACGACTCGCACAAACCCTTGGCTCTGGCATAATGCCGTGCCAGCAGAAAACAGATCCTCGTGTGGTGCTCTTCCAAACGATACAATCACTGAAAAAGGAGACATCTAGTACCAAAGTAATTGGACTTTACTTTGCGATGGGAAGGGGGTAGGAAAGTAAAACATACTGTGGGCTATGTATGTGTGTGTTGCGGGGAAGAGGGGAAGGAGGGATGTCATCTAACGAGCAACGTTCGCTCGTTGCTTTAATCAGAACTAACGTCGTTATGGCTTCGTGTTTTTCCGGTGAAAAGTCGGAAGAACTCGATGAAATGTGTGTTCATATTCAAACGTCTTGATTACCTTCTTTAATAGCTTCACTTATTTCATAGTTGTAGTAAAATCTCCGAGTGACGTTTTTCATTTTTTATATTTGATACTCCATTTTATATAATCTCTGCTCTCATTTGCGAGTTTTCATCATTAGGTTTATTCAAAGAAATACATATTATATATGGCGACTGCAGAGAGAAGCTGCAATTTTAATAATGAGCGGAGGAATATGATTCAAAATTAGTACAGAAAAGAGCAAAGTATATGAGTATAGAGACGAGAGCGTAAGCGTAAGTGATGCACAAAAAAAAAATGGGAATTTTGAAAAGCCCAATTCGGCTTCGTGGATCAAAGTGTGGAATGTATGTATGTTTTTATTCAATATGTTGATGAAAGAGATCAATGATGAAAAAAAAAATGAAAAAACTAGCACTAAAGAGAAAACACGCTAGCCTCAAGTGTCTGAGGAAGGCAATCGAATGTCAACCAGCGTGGTTAGAATCACCAATTCACCAACATTCATGGTACAAAATGATCACAAGCATAAAATGAGAATTCCACAATTAGTTATATAACAGATATTGGTATCCACTCCTACTTAGGAAGAACCATCAGAGATTGGAACGATCAGCCGTGCAGAAAATTGAACAAACTTTTGCGACCACAGGAAAATCATTTCCGTTTTTTGAGTACTTTTCAATTGTATCGAGTTTCATTTCGGAAGTTTAGATCTTCTAATCGCTCATCCAATCAGCCTCGATGTCTCAGGAAGTGCGGGAAACCGAGACGCGTGGCCGAGTGGTAACACACTGAAACTGTCATTCGGGAGACCGGGGTTCGATTCCCGCCATGGTCGACCATCCTGACATGGGTTTTTCGTGGTTTCCCTGTGTCGTTTAGGTTAACACTGGGATGGTTTCTTAACAACAGGCCTCGACCGACTTCTTCCCATCATCCAAAACACCTGATAAAATAACCTTTCATCTCATAATCACATCATCTCATTCATCATCCACCGACGCTAATAGATCGTTATAGTCCTCATTATAGTGCGTCGTTGAGATCCAATATATATATATATATTTAAAAAGTGCGGAAGGTGAAACGACTGGCAATTCAAGATACGCGTTATTGGTGTATCTTTCTGTTCGTTGATTTCCGCAACGACCCTCACAAGACGTGGATCCACAGGAGAATAAGGTTCCGAGCAATCGTTCCTTCCACACCACACCACTAGCAAGCGGACGGTTTGAGCCTTCTTCTTCCGTGGATGCAAGTTTACCTCAGTTCAATCGGCGAATTTCTAAATTCAATTTTGCATTTTTTTACACATCACAATTTCAGTCAACTCAGAATTTTATTATTATTCTTTTCAAAAACACTACTGGAATTGAAAACCAGTCACGAAACGGTCATAAGTGATACAATTGAAGCTCTAAAAAGCTCGTATCCAAAACCTCGATATATAGAGACAATAAAAAATCGAAGATATATCGATAGAATACCTACAGAGAATAATGTATATAAAATAATAATCCGATATAATATAGTAATATAACTACGGTTCCATATCAATCACTTCCACGTAGCTCGGTTTGGGCAGATCGTTGGTGAGCGCCTTGAACACTCCTCCGGTGCGTCCGTCAAACACTGATGACGTGTCCCCCGGCTCAGCCAATAGCAGCTCGCTCTTCGAGGCGCGAGCTGGACGCCGATCACCGCGGCTCGACTGGCCGTGCCTGGAACTGGAAGACTCGATAGCAGCTTTAGCAGCCGATGACGACACTTTGGCGCTCTTCGCCATCAGCCGTTTGGGGGATAGCTTGCGCACTGATTTCTGAAACCAATTGTGTGAGGTTATTGCTTGGGTAACCTGGTTCGTTCAATCCATTGCCCTTTGCTCTTTCGTCACGTCACAATATACAGAAAAGCTGAATGAAAATGTAATTGTAAACTTATACCAAGCGGTAACAAGAATAATAATTCTGTATCCAAGGTTACATGAATGTGTTTTTATATCATTCTTAATGAAAAAATCCGCTGTACAGGGTGGGCCACCAACAGCTAGGTTATACGGGGGTACGAATGAGCAGGTGATTATAAGTCATGAAGTGATGATAAGTGAAAAGACGATTACAAAAACCCATGGCTTATGCGGGACTAGAACGCACGCTCAATGGTGACTCCAGTTTTCGAAGGGGTGCCTCAGCTGACCGAGCTACCGAGGGTGGCTATATAGTATCGTATGAGAATGTATTTGCCACGACGCTACAAGTAGCCGGAACTGATAAGACTGCTGGTAATATAACTTTTTGATTGGTCGTGCACTATGCGGTTTTCCTATATGACGTCATATTTTGAAGCGAATGATTGTAGACCCACCAATAAGGTTTCCTCTCTTGTGCGTATCTTTCATATGTTGAGCGTTTTGATTAACCGTTTCAATAAAGAATGATCGAGCCTTCTAGCTCCTGGTAACTAATTGGTTCATTAATTATCTTATACTATTTTCCACTATCCACAACAACAATAATCTTCAGGCCTCGAACCTATAAGAATCTTATAGTTCACCATAAGATCGGGACTTGGATCGGGGCTGAGTGATTAGTACACTGAATCGTGATCAAGGAGACCGAGGTTCGATTTCCGTCATGATCAATCATCCTGACAGGGGTTTACGTGGTTTCCCTGTGTCGTTCTGGTCAATACTGGGATGGTTCCTTAACAACAGACCACGACCGACTTCTTCCCACTATCCAAAAAAACACCTTATTAAATAACCTTCCATCCCATCATTCCACCATCTCAAATATAATTCACCGACAACAATAGATCGTAGTCATCAGTGGAGTGCGTCTTTAGGCCCAATATGGGGAAAAATCGATTCAGGTCGAATTCTAGCACGATCGTGAAAACTTAACGAGCATGTTCCAATAACTATATAGTAATAATTATCTCAACTTACCATAGTTTTGAAAGATTTGAGTTTCTCTTTAGTCTGGATCTTCGAACTCTTTTTGAATTTTCTTGATGACATTTTCTCCGATTTGATATGTACGCTTTTCCTTGGTACCGGTACTGCTCTTACATTCTTTCGCTGCGTCATTGCATCCCGAGTTCCTCTTGCCGAGCTGACCTTGACTTGCGACTGCCACGTCTTCTGTTTCAGCACCGACCGGCCGCTGCGTTTGGTCAGGGACAATTCGGCCTTCACTTGGATCTTCTTCGCGGTCCTCTTGCGTCTTGGTACTGGTTTCCCGAGCGGGATCACGACGACAGTCGGTTTGGGCTTACGTTCGCGCAGCATGTACCTGTGTTGTGGGTGTCTATTCGATTCGACAATCTTCTTGTCTGTCGAAACTCTGTTCAACTGAGAAGATATATCTTTCGTTTATTTATTTATTAATTATTGTCATTTTCCGCTCTTGGACTCGCTACATATCTCGAAAGAATCAAGACCTTTACTGTATATTCATTCTATATGGTTATATGGTTACCTGTGTATTATTATTCTTTTATGTACCATTAACTTGTTATTATCATTATGTATTGTACTACCATTGGAGGGAATAAAATTTTGTTTGAATGAGAAAAAAAAATTATGACACCTCACAATATCTACGTTGAATTGAGCGCAACCAAATTCAAATCATGAACATGAATATTGATAATACACAGTAAGTTGGTACACACACGAAACACAAAAAAGGAATTATTACACATGTACATTAGTAATTGAATCCGGATATGAAACGAAGTTGAGAAGAAAACAATATCGAAAATAATCAAACCTGGGCCTAAGTCAAGATTTGTGTGTGTGGGAAAGGAGTTGGAGAGAAAATACACGAATTATTACAAGACGGGGTGAAAGTACACGATGTCACAAACGAACATATAAATAATGCATCATATAGATAATAGATGGTTGAATTATTTTTGGAGTTCAACTGGAAAACAAAGAGAGTAA
>OZ023328.1:46743866-46753866 GCA_964007535.1 Brachyptera risi
ATATATGTATCGAATGTCACGATATATATGATTTCGAAAGTTGTAATGAACCTCTTGATTGGTTGTTGGGTCGGGTTGGTGGAGAAGCTCATCATGATGAAATGTTTTTTTTTTATTGTACAAGATTCAAACCATTTGTTTTGGCAATCAGAACGTGAGAAAATGATTTGACAAGCAATTCCAACCGAGCATGTCGCAAACGCTTCAATATTAATTAAATCTCCTCGACAAATTCGTCATCACATGCAAAACTTCCTACGAATTTCTGTCGGTAATTTATTCAAAATGTGCAATTAGAAATAATCGCGAGCTCGGGAGATGAAATCACTAACATGATTATGCACCAAGAAGGATATTTTAATGAAGACGTAGCTAGATGAATATTATACGAAGTTATATTTCGTGTAATTTGGTTAAAATCTAGGCTAGAACCGGGTAAAAGCTCGCAGTATGTAAAAGGAAATTTGGCAAGGTCTATAACGAAATGTGAAATGTTCTTGACATTTTACGCAGATGAGTGACTGACTTCTGAGATATACGAAGGATGTTTTTGTTGACAAAGTTATAGTAGGCCTAACGTCGTTATAAATATGCCGTTCTGAAATACCGTTCTATTTTCATGTGTACTTTTCCATGTTTTCTTATTATACATCCATCATATATCCATTCTCTATATCGAGGAATTCTATGACTAGGAAAACGCGGGATGCGCGTTGTGAGATGAGCTTAGAAGTATGAAGATCTAGAATGAAAAATATTCTGTCAGCTCAATCCACATTTACGGACCTTGGATTACTTTAAACGTTCAGAAACCTTACCTGCAACTTGTTGATATTCATAGTGCTGCAAGCTGTCGCAAATACACTCTGCAAAATCATTTGATCCAAATGTTCAATAAAATGTACACTTTTATTGCGTTTTCTTTGTTATTTTCATTCGATTGTTGCAAAAATCTCTGAAAATGTGAATAATATTATTGTTCATATTTGGTGAAAATTCGAGAGCTTTTGAAGAAATCTTGTTTTACAAATGTTTTTCCTCCGGGTTTCAAATTCTCATGAGGATTTTTCGAACTTTTCGATTATATTCCGGTGAAACCTTCTAACCAATATCTCTCCGAATAACAATCCCAGCCTGGTCTCGTATGACAGAAATATGCAGAAAAAGTTTCAAGTTGATAGGTATTTTTTCCTGACCTCCATGCCACGTACAAAATTACAAAAAAAAAAAAAAAAAAAACGAAGCCCATTTTTTCGGTATGTCAAATGGAATCTTAGCTACGCTTATCGGTTCTTAGTGGTTCATTTCTAGCGTTCGATCATTATCGGTTGAATTTAAATGCCTATATTCATTCAATTCTTGTTCCTCCCTCAGTAATGTTAATCTGGAATATAGATATTTAAAATGTTCAGTCATGTATTTGAAGGTTTGTATGATCTTCAAAATTTATTATTCAAATAACCTCCGTATCAATTCACAGAAATATTCAATTCAATATTGCAATTTTTCTTATATATCCACAAATATTTCGAATACATATATTTTCTACCTAGAAAATGTTTGATAATCAAAAATTGAGATCATGTTTTCCATAGAGAATCATGAGTAACTCTTCACAAACCCAATGAATCGTTTCGATGGAACGTTTATTTCCCAATGTTTTCAACGTCAATTTGAAAAAAATATTTATAGGCCTATAGCAAGAGTGGAATTTCTCTTTTGAGAATATGATTTGAACAGAAACATGTGATGAATTCCAATTTAAATCATGAAAATACCGGCAAAATTTCCATAGAAAAACTTTCATAAACTGTCTGATGAACAATTATCAAACATGTCATAAAATATGGAATGTTGATTTTGAAAGTTGTCATTTCTCAATTCATGAATTCTCTCAATCTAATCCAGTAAAATTCCAATTATATTATTGAAATTTGTTCAATAGCCGAGTCAGTTCCCAAATATTTTTACTGTCCGTTTTTTCTAGGAGATATAATCACCTTTTTTTCACGACTCACTGCGTTTTCCCAGTTACCTATACCACTATGATTCTCCCAATTCACCCAAATAACACAATCATGATGATAATATCCGCAATACATTACCCATCCATTAATTATCTGTCCATTAATCTTATTTTCCTTCAATACCAATCGTTGATATGATCCATTAACTTGCTCAACGATTCAAAAGCACTAGACCAGTGATAGTCTCTGGTACTGATTACTAACCCTTGATCCTTTCACTTCCCCCTCATTTGCTAATCGGGATATTAGCTTCATGTATCTGAATGACCTCTTGTGTTGACCTTTTGAACCGTCGATCACGTGACGTCATGAAATGTGTACCAGATCACTGTTGAGGTGAAGGGATTGAGGAGACTCTAATTAAACGCTTGGCGATAAGCGATTACTTCTAATTACCAATGAATGTTGGTGAGTGAATATTCACTGATAAATCAATGAATTGTGTGTGAATTCTTCACTCACAATATATGATTTTAGTCACGAGAGGAGAGGGTGATTCACCACATTAACAACAATTAATATTTTTTAACAACTACCAATTAAAAAAAAACATTGAAAATCTGCTCTTAACATGTATTCTCAGTCTTTGTTTTTTTATTTGACGTATTCTACAACTTTGTACGGGTGTTAAATTTTTTCAAATGACATCGAAACTTGACACAAAATCATTGTTTCCCAATTAGGGCTATGGATGGAAGGTGGGACCTTTTGGACGGGCCACCACAAGGGCGATCTCACCAACCCATTTAAATTATTTAAAACCATAATATATTAGATAAAACTATCATCATTATTATTATTATCATTATTTTGATACCTCGTCATATTTGTGAATCTGTACATTAAATTCACTTCTATTCAGAACAAGGTATACAATGGGAAATGCCACTGTATATTTCAAATATGGTACAGCCCAGAGCTTGACTTCCCCGAACGCAAAATTTGATTCGATATTCCATGTTGCCATGTTGTAAAAACGACCAATCAGTGACGAGAGTTGTGCGGTTTAGAATGTTGAGCATGGCTCAAATTGACCGCTCAGGAAAAGTAGAACGTTAACCGCATTCATGAAAGAACAGCTTTAAAGTTTATTAATTATGAAATTCATAAAAATGAAAGTTATCACCCGATAATGTCACAAAACTATACAGATCCGATTTATTCAAGAAATCATGATGAAAAGAAGTTTGAAGTTGATAGCTGTAGCCGTTTGACCTGTGAAAAACCGACAAACACATAAAAAAAAATTAAAAAAAAACGAGCACCAATTTTTCAAAGTATGTCAAATCAAATCCTTGCTGTAAGCTCGTCTAATTATAAAAGTTGAAGGATCAAGACTGGCACAGGGAACGATTTTTCATTTATAGACCTGGCACTTCCACCAAATTTATATTGTAGTTCACTTGCATTTTTCAGTCGATAAGAGTTCTTTTATTTCGAATAATTTTGCATCCCATGATTTCAGAATATCAATATGATATATCCGGTGCCATTAGCCAAATATTGAACTTTTGATTTGATTTGTTTTCTACGCACCACATACGTCATAGTAATTGACTGATCGGCATGAGTTTGTTCAAACAAGAGAAGGCATATGGAACTGTCTATGTTTCGAAAGGTAAACCAGTTCAAATGTAACAAATGACCAAATCTGATTGAACTTCAAGAAAGAAAGAAAGCATGGAAAAGTTAATACATCAAAAACGTTGAATATTATTTAGCCTACTTTCTGTGAAGATGGTAGTGGGTCGAATGTATTTTTTTTTGTGTTGGTCACATACACTGATACAGAAAGAGAAACACAATTACAACAAAAAACATTGACAAAGCCCTTCAAAAAAAGGCTCAACTGTGGGTTGAAATGGTAAATTATAAGTACAATTCAAATTCGGACGTACTTCTCAAACATTAAAAGTAATACAGAAGATCATAAAAAACATCGTAACACTACTGATATGAATCAAGTAATGGGGATTAATGATGACTATCAGTCACAATGTTCAATCATCAATGTTTTGAACATTTGATAATTTTAATGGATATTTAATCAATGGAAAAAATATAATCTCAGTAATTATATTTTCTCTAAAATTAATTGATCGATTTATGTGAACATTTTTGATGATGTGCAAGATCATTCTGTTTGAATTCGGTATGATACTCAATTGTTTCGAGAAATACTGTTTTGAACGTTCTCCTTTCTGATATTTAAATCTAACTTCTCTCAGAATCAGTCGTCTCATTTTTACTAGAATTTATATCAACAATCCAAGCGTGAGTCCACTTCTACAACAAACGTTTTGAGATGATTGATTGGAATATCTGAACGGTGCAGCTCATACAAAAAAACAGTCACTTCGACACATAATTCATATTTATATATTTGATGAAGCTCGTCTGATTCTAATTCTTCGATCCATTTGATTATTTTTTGTCTCGCTTCGCTTTGGTTCCGTTAGCATTCTCATATCAACCATTTTCATCATTTCTATCAGTGGTTGGGCCAAAATATACCCATTCGAGGCCCCTAATGTTTAACCTATATATGTATTGTCTTTTCTCTCCCACACACAATCCTCGGCTTATGTGGGTTCCATTATTATTCAAACGATCATATAATTAAACTCACCTCATTCTCATCATTTCAATGTATTATTCTCAATTCATTTGAATTAGAATGTAATCATATGGATGTCATGTTTAGTTGGTATACTATTTGTAATAATCCCGTCAACATGTGTTTTTATATAATGATGAATGTAGAATTTAAAAAAAGATTCAAGAGTATAATTCACCAACTCTGATGAAATTGTAGGTGGGCCTATTATATTTTCTAAAAAAATTAGGCAATCGATGCTCCATGTACGGTTTGAATGAATCACTTCCTTCCATCTGAGTGAAATCACTCACCGTTTTGAATGAATGAATATTAGGGTTTTAAGGCGCATCGACAGCGAGGTCATTTAGCACCGTTTTATTCATCGTCTATCCGACTTCAAAATTCCACATTTCATTTCAGATATGACGTGGCACCAAAACGTTCCAACAACTCCACTAGACAATGCAAATTGCATTTTCTCTTACATCTCAAACTTTTATACGACATCCCATCAGGCGTACTTAATTCAATGGTCATTTCCAAGAACTATATCCCCTCTATACCAATATAATATCAATTTGATCGAATTTCTACGTTTGTGTCGGAAGGTATTTGAGCTCTTTGCCGTCTACGATCGAGTCCTCCCAAAAGATTATTTTAGTCGGATATGTGACATGACGCGAAATGGAAAAAGAATCTGAAAGGTTTTATAACATTGGGGATTTAAAATGACGCAAAGCAAATATAATATGGTTTTGATTTGACGACTCTCTCTCTCTCTCTCTCTCTGTCTGTCTTTGATGCCAGTGAAGTGTACGATAGACAGGGCCGGTGTCGGCTGCTCACTGACCGTACCCGTATGGAGGGCACTGATATGGGCACTGACTGAACTCAAGAGACTTGGTGGATGCAGGATGAGAAAGATGGTATATGGCGTATGGCTCAGTAGCGGTATAACTCGTATCGTGATGAGCAGTGTTGAGAAAATGGTGTACTTTTATTCACAGCATCTTATTTGGTAATTGACATGACTTCAATAAGGACACTGATAAGTGATTTTTGTTAGTGTATTGTCACTCTTGAAACATGTGGGTCTATATCCAACCTGTATGAAATATGTTCACAATTCTGCATGATAATCAGCAACGAACATTCATCGATGATCCGAATGAGTCACAATTTAAAGTATCCCATCGACAGGGCTGAGGTGAAATTCGAATATCCAATCCAATCGGGGTATCTTCAAATCACCACAAATGATATGCATCTGATTGGCCGACTGGTAAAGCCACGCCCATTTTGAGTGGTCAATTAGTATACTCTCATCAGTGCACAGAAAAAAAATCCAGCTCGACCGTCCCCCCATCCTGGATCACCAGCGCACGATTAATTTGCGTCTTCTTTCCTGTATATATGGGAGCATTGATAGAATCAACATTCGACAGGTTTCGAATATATTGATGATTTCAGATTATATTTGAACAAGGTTTTGAATTTTCGAACTATTCTGGACCCTCACTGCGACTGCCACCTGAAATAACGTTCTGAGTCTGGCTAGATCCAAGGGACCAGGCATTTTCATCGGGCGTTATTCACCAGTAGAACTATAATTACCATGGCAACATGTCAATTATTCGTGTATTTTCATTGTTGTCAGCCCAAAATCCTAGCATGAGGTGAGATGAGGAGTGGATCACATTTTTGCGCTCTTGGAGACCGTGACTCCGTTATTATCTCAAATTGTCATGGTATTTTGCTCTCTTAGATAATATTATCCAATCAAAATCCTCAATTTCTTCGAGCTAGGATGTTGTTTTGAGTGGCAGTCAAGATGAGGGTTCTGGTTTGATTGAGGAACAAATTTATCGAATATATAATTCTTTTCATGCAAGTACATCAAAACTGATTCTGAAACGCATATATATATATATATATATATATATATATATATATATATATATATATATATTATATATATATATATATATATATATATATATATATATATATATATATATATATATATATATATATATATATATATATATATATACATATATATATCAACGATACAATATTTGAGTTACATTCATGTCATGTGGGTGATGGTATACTGTACATCACTGGAGAAAATTCATTAGGAAATGAGTGAATATGAACAGCAATTACAAATAGAGAGTGATTAACACACTTTACATTCTGTGAGAGGAAAAAGAGAATACTTGACTCAATTAGACTGATTCGACTTCTACTCACTGTTCCGGCACATTGCACGAATTTTCATACTGTTGATTGATCACAATTCATTGAGTACAATCAATCAATCAATTACTTACTCACACCAAGTTATAAGAGTTCGCATTTTTTTTACCTCCAGTATGATCATTACGTTGTTGTTGTTGTTGTAGTAAGTGAGGCAGGAGCATAATTTTTAATATTTTTTTGATGTTATTGTTGTTCAAAAGGCACACAATCATCGTTCATTTATAACCAAGGATGTGCTCCATACGTATATGAAAAATTAGGGGCACTCGAACGTGGAATCACAAGTGTGGTCTTCACCATATGAGAAATAGTCAGTTTAGGTGTGAATAATCCAACGAACTGAAAATAATGATTTTCAGATTTGATATTGAATAGATTTTTGTAAATGGTTGCAGCAAAAAAAAGCGCTATTTCGATCATCTCATTGATGAACAGAACATTTCATGAACATTCGATTAAACATTGATGAACATTTTATTCGATCATTTTCGACATTTTCTGTAACCGAATATTCTCTTAATTGTATTCATATATTATTCATATGTATCCATCAAAATTCTATATTTCATTCATTATCTGTGATCAGTATGATCTGGAGTCATTTAATTTTATTCATTCGTGTGTGATTTTTGTTTTTTGTTATGTTGATTTCTATTCTGCTACAATTTGATCGCTGCGCCAATGAAAGTATACATGTACTGTCGACCTCACTGAGTGTTTAAAGCTGAACGGTCGATCGGGTTAACCAAGTCACGTGACACAAAGTACGTACTCTGACTTACAAGTGATGAATTACCTCTGTCTATAAGAGTCGTGACTTCAAATGGGCGAGTCGATGATGATAGGACGGAGTTACGATAGAAGAGCTGTGATTTTGAGTAGTGCAGTACTCGTGGTCAAGTGGGTCGTGACATTTGGCGTGAGAGCACGATGTACAGTGATACCAACCTATTTCATCATATATAAAGAAGGTGCGCTCCAACTCGGATCTTGAGAGTGAAATATTTTCGGGGTCAGTTCCCAAGTCCAAGGTCCCGATTGCCTGTAGCGATACCATCGCTTTCATATCGAACTATACAATTCAACAATGCAATGCTCAATAATGCTATACACGGCTTAGTCAAATTAGAATGTTAGTAGTGGCATTTGTTTTTCACGAAAATTATAGATTTTGAAGATTCAAAAATGTCATTGGTACCATAGCCACTCTTATCTACAAATAGTTTACACGGTAATCTGCTAAATCGTGACCAACAATCGGGACCTTTGGCACTGAACTGATTGCAAGATATCACAAATTGTCAGTATGGGAGTTGGAGCATCTCCTTCATACTATGGAAAAGTAAGTTGGTATCACTACATCGTGCATGGGATCCGTTGCAGGCAAAATAAAACGAGAGCAAAATCACTAAACTCGACTTCATTAGTGTGTTGTTGTATATTTTTATTCGGAGTAACACACATTTTTGACAATTCCGAGGAGCGACGTACCGATTCATCCCTTTCCACTTTCAGTTCGGTGAATTTCCAAGAACAACGTTCTTTCCACGTCGGAATCATAATGAAGTGAAATGTATTTCAACCAGTTCGCCATTAAACTTCACATTCCTTTCTTTGAGTAACTTATTCAGTGACGAACTTTTTTTCGAGGAGAGTGTTTGCTATTAACACAGTTCCACTTTTCGAAAACACTCAAACACAAGTTTGTCGAGTTTCATAATGACAATCAGAAGATACTTTGTGTTAATATTATCTCAGATATGATGAGAGAGCAAGTTAATTGGTCTCTGATTAACAATACTCTTGCTATTGAGAAGTATACTGTCATTGTGACACTCAATTATTATAGCAATCAAACGAGCATTACCTGGATATTGTTTGTTGGCCGAATAGTGAATGTATATCCAATTTCTAATTATGTGCTTGATGAATTGAGAAAATACTGTCATGATTGGAGAATGGAAGGTTCACAATAGATCAATCCAATGAATAAATGAATGAATATATATATATGAATATATTGATATCGTTTTGGGATGTTATAATCATGTCATGAAAGATGCTGCAACCAGGACATCCCACCAGGCGTATCTTTCATGACATGGCCATAACATCCCAAAAAATCTCGATATTGGTTCCTGACCAAGAAGTTCGATTATTATGAAATAATATATATATATATATATATATATATATATATATATATATATATATATATATATATATATATATATATATATATTTATATATATATATATATATATAGAATATTTAAAACTTTCACGACTCATAATATGTAATGTATGTATTATTTATGGTAAAATAAAGACGTGGTACGAAATAATAATGATTATTATTTATTAAATTGCTGCTCAACGTTTCCACTGCAATGTAACAGTCTTTATCAAGAGCGTATTTTTTGATATTAGATGTTCACATTTTGGAAGTGAAAAATAATATGAATAGAAAAACAACAATGATAGTGCATATGCACTTGATAGAAAAATATAAAACTGTTAAATTGATATAAAGAAGGCTTCTTCCACCGCTGAGTGGATCTCCCGATGAGAACGTGAAAAATCAGGGTATTTTCATAATCTTTCTTTAGAACGAAGGTTGTATGCACGAGAAGGTTCACCAACTGCATCTATTGGAGTCATGTCCCTACTATCAATTCGACGACCGTTTGTTTTTAAACGTTCCATGGCTGTTGACCAACTCGCTGATATAATATAGCCACCGTCATCACCATTGAAATTGAATGGATTTTTAGATATTTCAATTGCTTCGCTTATAGCTCTGGGCCACCTCTTTTCTTGTCTGTCCAATACTTTAGTGTTATCATAGAGAATGTTATGCTTTTCCTCAACAGCGTGCTTCGCAATTGCCGACAATCTGTAACTTTTGCATCGTTGGTGATACTTATGCTGTTTTAATCTAGCTGATACAGGTTTCATAGTTTGCCCAATATATACGAGTCCACATTCACAAGGGACCTCGTACACCCCACACGACTCCAGAGGTACCTTGTCTTTGACCGAACGAAAGGCGCTAAACAGTTGATTATCCGGTGTGAAAATTGTATTTATATTATGCTTCATCAACATTC
>OZ023328.1:46758866-46883866 GCA_964007535.1 Brachyptera risi
ATGAGTTCAATAGTTTTCACGTAATATCGTCCTGAACGTAATGAGAAGATTTGATCTTATCACAATATTGTTTTGTTATCTCTTACTTTTTGGTTGTTATCGCCAAACACTCATATTTCGTGAACCAACTTCTATTTTCATTCATTCATTTGTTTATTCTCATTTTCGTCCAAATGAATTACAATACAAAATGTAACATTTTTAAGTTAATCATATGGACAGTCAAGGATAAAATAAAAGATTATGTATCACTCACAACAAACAAACAAGAACATATACATACATTGAAATAAATGGTAGATGCTATTTTTATAAATACCTAGCAACTACCAAATCAAGTAATGGAATTAGGAACAAGTATGAAAAGCAAGTCACTATAAAAAGTAGGCCTATATTAATATTGAATTCAAAAGGTTATAGGCCTAATTGGAAGTAAAAATTGAAAATTGGAGTACCGATTATCTCGGTGCTTGTGATCAAAATCATCAGCAAACAATACTGCAGAGTTTTACGAGAAGAATGTAATCAATAAATACGTTGTCACCCTCGGTAGCTCGGTCAGCTACCACTCCAGAAACTGAAGTCACAGTTCGGCGTAGGTTCGAGTCTAGCATAAGATAGTGTTTTCTGTGAACATCCTTTCACTTATCATCAGTTCATAGTTTTACTAGCCAAACGCAACATATGCGTTGTAAGATGAGCAAGATATCTGAATAAGGTTTAAAAGTCGTTAATGTAGTTCATACCCTTGCTACTTACTCCATCGATTCTGGTATTCTACACACCTTGACATATGAAGAAAATCCTTCATTGTTGAGCAAATGTCGAATCTAGAAAGAAGTGAATCTCGGCAACCCAATTCTGTCATTATTTGTATGATATATTAATTGATGAAAAACACCAGTTATTTCAATTTTTTTCATTCAAAACAGCTGGTTAGAATTGCATACAGAATGATGATACTGTGTGAAATCTATGTATACACATTCAGATAAATTTCATTTTATTCGGAGTGATTTTATTTTTCAACATTTTCCGCCCGGCCAAATCTTATGGGGTTTTCAGAAACTTTGAGATCATATTTCTCAAAATCGGTTCAACCGATTCATCCCAAAAACTATATGGTTCTAAGTTGGATGAGTTTGTGTTTACAAAAAAATTGTCATGTCGATCAGTCAAATCCTGCGACCTGTGGAGTGCATACAAAAAAAAACAACAGACAAACCCCTATGGGACTGGCATGGAGACTTCGCTACGCTCATCTAATAATCACCTCCTCTTTCGTACCCCCGTATAACCCACCTGTTGATGGGGTCGTCGAGTGAACAATAATCATCAATCATAAATGTTACAAATTTCAGAATAAATAAACTTACAATTTGTGTTGTATTCATGTATGTACACAAGCTCGTATGCTGAAAGCCACAAATAGCCTCACCGTATTTCTCCAATTCGAATACACATATATACCGGTTTGCAAAGTAAATTGAAAACAATCAATTATTCAATAATGATTGGTGTATTGATTCAATCAGGTATGTATGTTTGTTTGTTTATTCCCATCTCTATTTGAAATACAAGTTGTATAACTGTTTGCCAAAATATCAAACTGAATTAAATATTTGTTTTCAATTATTAAAATAACATACACACAATGTGTACTCCAATGATATTCTGCTCGATTGCTTGTTTTCACGAATATTGACGGTTCGAAACTCTCGAGCGATTCAGTTTCTGTGGGAAGAACCACTCATCGTTCATGTTAAGAGTGCATGAGAGTCGATTCAGTGAAATAGCAGTTTTTTGGTGATAACTCTCGAACGGTATGAGATATCAGAATTCTGAAACGGAGGAAACACAAATACTTTTGATATATCAAAGATGGTATGAATTATGACCATAACACTTATGTCGCCTAATTGTCAAGCGAATACGGTTAAAAAAAAATCATGACCTCACCCTTTTTAAATGTATTCTATATGTATGACTAGAGACTTCTCTGTCTATTTGAATGCTTAAATATGCTATATGAGTTGAATAATCATGACTCGTACCATTTTGATGGTATCAGAATAATTCGTGTTTACTTCATATAAAAATTTTGATTTTTGATAATTAATACCATTCGAAAGTTATCACCGAAAAACTGATATTTCGCTGAATTGATCGCACACAAGACATTGTGTTACTTGGGTTTCTTGAATCTTCTGTATAGGTCTACACTTAAAATTTTTATCTCAATTCGGAATATCTTGAATTTAATTGCAAAATTTATTCATATAAGTGTGAATAAATAGTGTGTATATAAATGTGAATACACTCTCACCATCTCCTGACACACTTCCTACTATTTCTATCATCGTTGAATTTACTAATATTGATTCTTCATCACTATATACTATCATTATTATTTCGATTGTTCATTAGTGTTTCATCAATATATATGAAAGAAAAGAATAAAATGATTCAAAAATTGAAAATGAAATTCAATTTTCAGCACTATCTGCACAATTTATCAGCAATTATCTGTTCGAGTATGAGTGTGTAATTTTTTGTTAATTTTGCTTCAAGTGTGATATTCACTACATTCGTATTTTTCTGTTATTTGTGTCTCATATTTCAGCATATTGACGATGTGACAATGCTCAAGATTCTACATGCAATCAAATGAGAAAATGAAAATCATTATCAATTAGCACTACCCCGTATCAGTTGACGTTTTTCACCGACAAATGATACATTATTTTGAAAAAAAGGCAATATTAGAGTATAGCACTTTTGCTTCCCATTGATTTGAAGTGAGTGCCACCGAACTGATGTGTTTGTCTAATATATTCCATTACTATTGGCGTGTACGAAGCAAATATTGAATCAATATATTTTTCGAATACAGTATTTATATTTTATCAATTGCGTATGTGTGCTGAGAGTGATGTGAAAATGGGCAATTCTCAATTTCACTAATAGTTAATTTGGGTGATGGAAATATATCTCATCGATACAATAATCACTGATTCTTGAGTAATAATCAATTTAATATCAGAAAATACAACACATTTCTGTAATTTTCTGTCGAACGATAATATTCATCCAATATAGGTGCAGTTCATAACTGTAAATGTCACTTCCAAAAAAAATTACAATCACAATTTTCTACCAACTTGTTATCGAAATTATGATGAGTGATCATTGTTTCTGTTTCGACGAATTGATACAATTTTTTATAAGCAGCGCATCTATTGATTATACTTATTGATATAATAAACTATATAAACTGATCAACTTACTATTGATATTTATTCTGATACTCCAATATGGTCTTCTTACAAAATTTGAATAATCATATGTGAACAATTGTTGGGTGAGCGAAGCGAGGACTCAATTCTACCGTGATCAAGATTTTATTTTACGCGCTCCACAAGTCGAATGGAAAGAAATTATTCATAAAGCTTGGCATGCGCATTATGTTATCATCAGCCAGCTCAATACTATTTAGTTTTGAGGCAAAATTCATTGTGAATTTTTTTAAAAAAAGAAACATTTTAAAATTAACCTCATACCCAGGGATCCAAGGGATTCACCCGGGGGAGAGAATGAGAAGAATTATTTGAATCCAAATAAATCCAAATTCATACGTAATTCAAGTTTACAGATGATACAAATCGTTCAGAAATTTTATTCAAATCGGATCAACAGTTTTGGCGATCGAATGAAAGCTATAGAGTGTTCGCACGTAACAAACGACAAACAATCGTTCTATAGCAATACAGCGAACTGGTGGACTACCAAACATTCTGATTGGTCAATTCCAACTGGTGCACATTGTTGTCTCCCTCTTTCAACAATGGGTGACGTCACTTGAGAATACCCTATTGACGGATCAACAGATGAAACCAATCAGGTCGTCACACGATTGAAATTATCAATAAGTGAATCACAGGGGCAGTGAGATGATAGATTTATGATCAAGGTGGGTTTGTGTATAGCTTTTCAGTACATTTCATATACAATCTCGCTGAACTCAAAACGCATGTGCTGCGTTTTCGTAACTAGGTAAACGCGTTATGTGTTTCCGCGTTGATGGATGAGCTATTTATATCAAATTATGTCTTTGGATAATTGGTTATATATATATATATATATATATATATATATATATATATATATATATATATATATATATATATACATATATATATATATATATATATATATATATATATATATATATATATATAAATTTGAATATATATATATATATATATATATATAGATATACACCTTGATATCCGAACAATTAGGTCACTGCCATCTTATTTTCACAATCAATTCCTATGATGATGAAGAAGGCTTTGTTTTAATCGTTCACAGTTAATTGGTGACACCTGTTGATTGAATGTAATAGGTATCTTAAAGCTTTGAGTGATTCACAACAATAACATCATATATTTTTTTTACATCGAAACGGCTGATTCGATTTGAGTGAAAGTTCGAAATAATGTGTATTATTATTATACTCGAATTTACTGAGAATTTGAATTCTCTCGGATGAAATATTTTTATCGAATTTTTTTCTCTGGGTTATTCTCATGGGACTTTTGAAAACTTTGAAATGATTTTTCTCAGAAGTAGTTGAACCGATTGTGCCTCAAAACTTTACAATATCAAGTTAGATAAGGACACTTGTGTATGTCAGATTTCAATTGATTTTGAATTCTCGTTCGACCTGTGGAGCGTGAACAAAAAAAGAAAAAAAGCACCTTTTTTTCGAGTATGGTGAAATTGAGCCTTCGCTTCGCTCATCTAATGAATTACTTACAATGTGTTTTGATCAGTACTGCACTTTCTGTTTCCGTTCAATTAATTTCATCCCGAGAATTCCAGTTTACAAGGTTTTTATCTTCTGTTATTTTTTACACGTGAGCTGAAACGGGATGTCAAATGTAACCACCCAAATTTTGTTCGCCACCAGACAGAATCCTAAGATTTAGTTCAAGAAGTGGAAGAGTGAGCTCATTATTTTTTTCACCAACTGAAATTCCAAAATTACCATAATTGACTAGGAATGAAAACGCAAATCTGGTCTTCCTGTATAGGCTCTATAGCGTATGACCAGATCATCAATTACGTCTAGTCGAAAAAAATCCTGATACATGGAAATTACGTCACTTATGTCGTTAACGGGTTACTGATATTAATGACGTTTTTATATATCCTCACTTCAAATATTGTTCTCTGTGTGATTAATGTTACTTATTACTTAATTGTTATGAAGAAAAAAACTAATGATCTTACTGAATACTTTTTACTATATGCTACTTTCGTTCTTCATCAAATATTAGAAAGTGCGTAAGGCAGATATTCAGTTTGATAAATTGAGCTTTTATCCATCTCATTAAGAAACTATTCTAATGATTTTGAAGATACAATCTTTGCAGTACACCCAGTTTGTTATTGGCACATAGAATGTCTCCATGTACCCATATGCTGAAACAAAATAATGCTGAAATAATGCTGAAAGCAAAAACCGTAATGAATTACTGAAAGTTCTTCATGAATTTGGTTTTCATGTTATGTTGGTTATGTTGGTAATGTATAGGTATGTTTGCTCTGGTCATTATTACTTCTCTTTGTTTTGTCGTTAATTTGCAATAAGTCTACTCGATCTATTAGTTCCACTTCACTATTTTGGTTCTCAACATTTGCATTCTCATATCAGCTATCATATTATTTCTATCATTTGTGGAGCCAAACCTATACCCATTCGAGTTCATTGTTGATGGATATATATATATATATATATATATATATATATATATATATATATATATATATTTCTCTCCTTTCCAACACACAAGCTTCGGCTTATGTGGGTATCATTATTCTTTCAGACGGTGAGATAACTAACTTATTTCATTCTCATTATTACAAGTTATCATTATTTTTGATTATTTTCATTTTGATTTCTTATTTCACAGGAGTGTAAATGTAATATCTGAAGTAAAAAAATGTCATGTTCAGTTTGGTTAATATTTGTACTACTGTTGAGAAAAGTTTTTTCATATGTTCAATATTATATGATATGATATTATCATATATGATGTTAATTATTCATTCAATATTTCTGATGTTTTTGACAGATGTTCAATAAGAAATAATGAAAAAACTCCACTTTACCACAAATTTCAGAAAAATGAAGTGGTATTCAAATGAGAGTAATGCATGATTTCAGGGCAGGAACAACCACAAGATTTCCACCAGAAAATTAACCGCTGAGGAGAAATAATATAATTTGATGGAGTTTCTTCATATTTCAATGAAAAAAATAATTCAATTCAGATTCATTCAATCACAACTCACAAAACATCTAGCCAGATGGAATAAGTTATATGCTCGTTGTTATAGTTATATTATACACATATTTTCTTCTTAACGTCATAAACTTGAAGTTTACAAGTTTCAAGTCGGTAATAACTCAAGACTGAGACAAAGACATATTGTTCGAACTCACTTTGAACCAGTTTCAAATTCATAGAGGATCTACATAAAAAATTGGATACTTTTGAATTAAATGATTGATGAATCATCAATTGAATGACTGAACCACTGAGGATAATTTCCAGTTATTCAGTTTATTTCATTTGGGACACTTTTCAGCATGATAGTATATTGGTAGAAGATCGTAGGAGGTGCTGAGAATTAATTGAGTATAAACTTAAAGGCGTAATTTGATGGATGAATGAATTAATATTGGGGTTTTTAAGTCGCATCGACAGTGAGGTCATTTGGCACCTGAGTTTGATATTTGATATCATCACTGTAATTGGACATAACCGATATATGAAATATACTTGCTTCATTCATATCGGAATTTTGACGTACCATCTTTGTAGAGATCAAGATGGGCATCTCATTGCTTGTTCAAAACATCAATGCCTTCTCATCAACGAATATAAATATATAATATATATATATATTGTGTGAACTATTGATGATGATCACTGTTTGCTTAACGACCCTTCCAACAGCTGGCTTATATGGGGGTACGAATGAGCAGGTGATGGTGAAACTATGAAGTGATGATGAGTGAAAAGACGTGTACTCATGCCTTATGCAAGACTCGAACCCACGCTCAACGGCGACTTCACAATTTCTAGATGATGATATACTTTGACACTGCGACTCTCTACTTCATACTTTTGACTTCACTCTTTAGGACTGCGCTGTGTGTGACAATTTTTTCCGACGCGGATAACTGAAAATTTGAGAATCGAAATAAATTAAACATTACCATTTATTTAATTTTTCAACAATCCAGATTGGCATATGGAAGCAAATTTTGTCGCTATGGCAACAGCTGTCCGAATAGTTGGGAACTGTCACAAAACTTGTATCCATGAAAAGTAAATACAATGTACCAATATAACGAGCATAAATATCAATGATTTTTTTTTTACAGCTCTGGTATTTTCAGAGTAAAATGATTCATCAGGACGAGGTTTGCGATTGGAAACACAGATACATCATTCGAACACGTTATTCTTGAAACAAATCTGAATTATCTGGCACGACAGATATATATTATGAGGACCATCGCAGTATTAGCCTGTACTGGACTACAGAGGGAAACCACGTGAATTACATGTGATGATAGACGGTAATGACAGAGCTCAAATCGAGGTTCGGAATGCCTCTCACTTCTCGGATCACATGAAACAAGTGCGTTATAACGACTATATAATATCTATATATTATCGTATCATCATCCAATCAAGCCTACAACAAAATAATCATTTTTTTTTTATTTTCAAAATTATTATTGACTAATGGCTGTTATCAATTATTTGAATTTTGATCAATCGCGAGTTGATCCGCACTAACACTAACCGCACTAACACTAACCGCACTAACACTTGTATAAGGTGACGAACGATGCGTTTCACATTACACAATGTCATGTGGAGTAACAATAATTAGAGGAACAGATGAATTACTATAATGAACTATCTATAGTGGTATCAAGTGAAAACCATAATAGCACGATATTTTTGTTTTTGTTTTTTGTTTTAATAACATCGAAACTTGATACAAAATCATTGTTTCCCAATTGAGGCTATGGATGAAAGATAGGATCGTTTGAACGGGGCACCACGAGGGTGATCTTACCACCCCATTTTGATTATTTAAAACTATTGATCTTCAACACCAGGGCTGCGCTGTCTGTGACCATCACGAAATTGGAAATGTTTCTATTTTTCCAGTGGAAATTAACAATTCAGATAATCACGAGACAATCTGAGAAAAAATGTATGTTCTCCCATTCCAGATTGAGAAAGGAATGCATCTTCTGATCCACCAAACATATAAACAGGAAGAGGCTCAAGAAAATTTCAATCCAACATCATGAAATCAGTTTCTCGATCTGGCGTCGTATTTATTCACTGGGAAGTTTTGGCGGCAAAGCTCCGAGCACCAAAGAACTTACGGTTGATGGACTGTTGGCTTAAGTACATGGGAGATGCTGGGGGATTACACTCCAGAGATTGAGTGCTAGTCGTCACTCGGGGCGGCGCCCTGGGCGGGGCAGGAACACACTGGTTCGACGATCTTCCAACATCGGGATCAGGGAATTACTGCCACTGGAACCAGTGTTGCGAAATGCTTGACCTCAACCCGAATGGATTAAAATTCTGTAAGAAGTATCGATGTACTCTGTTCACATTCATATATATATATATATATATATATATATATATATATATATATATATATATATATATATATATATATATATATATATATATATATATGAATATATATGAATATATATATGTATATATATATATATATATATATATATATATTCATACATGTATATATATATATACATATATATATATATATATATATATATATGTATATATATATATATATATATATATATATATATATATATATATATATATATATATATATATATATATATATAAAAATATACACATTTCGATATGATTCACTACCATCTGAATATATGTTTCGCTTTCTAAAGTGTCCTCTATGTCCGTCAGGCGGGCACGGCCCTCTGCTATTCCAATTCTCGAATTTTTCCTTCATCTTGTATTCAAATTTGAGGCATTAGGTGATGATTCGAATGCTGGACTCAAATCCACGAATGACCATCCATATGATGGAACATCACATATTCAATTTGATTATTTGAATACAGAATAACCGAAATTGCACTCCTGTTATTGCATGTTATTCATAAAGTGAGTTCCAAAATAACTAAATATTCGCTTTTATGGCGACCGTATGGTGGTATATATGCTAAGCGAAAATCAAAAGGGACTTCAGCGCTTTCTAGTATAGCATTTTCCCAACAGAAAACCAACAGTGTGGGCATTCCAAGCATAAAACAGTGTGTATACACACTTAAAACCAGCGATGATAATAATAATATAAGTTATTGAGTTGCTAAATGTAGGCATACACGGATGGGTCATAACGGCGGAGCTTGTATAGTTTTGTTGTACCGTTTAACGAGACAACTTAGCTACACTCATCAAGATAATTAAGCGATAAAAAGAAATGTTAATTGAGGGTGGTTGGTTCTAAGTGGCAATTACAGCCCGTTACGACACTTAACACTCTGTTTGAATACATATGACCTCTACTTTCTACGTACACACACTCTTCACATTGTAGGATTAATTTTAATATGTTCTAACAAATGACGTTTTCTTTTTAATGTTTGTTTTTATTCTATCATACAAAGAAATATTCCATCCAGATCCAAAGATTCCATACGAGTCTTTTTTTTCCAACAGTTTATGCGGGAATATTGATACCAACATATCGTAAAGTGGGGTGACTTTAACCCACACTGGTGTGACTTAGTCCTTTCGTTGGAAAAAAAGTTTCAAACTGCTACAAATTAGAGAGTTTCAATTTCATCGTACCTATTGAGATACCTGATCTGATTTTGATACGTATCTATTGAGATACCAAAAAAATGGATACAATTAAATCAAACTTTTTCATATGTAGAAGTTTGAAACTTTTCCCAACAAGAGGGCGAAGTCACACCAGTGGGTTAAAGTCACCCCATTTTACCGGTACTTTATCCTAATATTATAAAGAAAATGTGCCCACTCCCATACTAATAACACGGCTGGCATTTGTGGTTTCTTGTGAACAAATCAGAGCCAAAGGTCCCGATTGCCTGTCGCAGTTTAGCGACTCCCTTGTGAACTAAATGTGGATAAGAAAGGATGATGGTTACGGTACCGGTGGTAATATTGAACAAAATCCATAATTTTCGTGCAAAACAAATGCCACTGCCAGCATGATCATCTACCAAGCCGTGAATAGTTCGATATAAAAGCGTCAGTAGCGCTAGCAACAAGTGGAACTTGGACGAAGATTCGAGTAGCTACGGTGCCAGTGGTATTGTTGAACTCACAAAATCTATCATTTCCGTGCAGAACAAATATGATTGCCAACATAATTATGTATTGATCCGTGTCAATTTTATAATAAAGGGATAATTACGCACCCAGCAATCGGGAATGAATCTAATTTCCCGGAAATACTTCACTTTGAGTTTGAAGAAGCGAGTGAGTACATTTTCTTTATATTATGATGAAGTCTGTTGGTATCACTGCATCGTGGTTTGGGCGCTGCTCTCAAATGTAGAGCCAGACACGTTCTAGCTTCCCTGTAAATAGGTACACAGGCACTGACTCGATCTTGTGAACGTTTTTATCCGCTCATTTGAACCCTCATAGGCCTACAACTTTGCTATTGGTGGTGAAGTTGGTCAATGTGACAGAAATTTAATGAAAAAAGTAGTATTCTGCTTGTGCATGATCACATATTAAAATTGTTTCGAGCGTTCGTTTCTACTTTCCCATTTAGTAGGACTTCTTTTGCGAACATATAGGCATATACACGAATTTTATTGAACTTCAATGCATTTACGGCGCTTGCGCTTTCAAGTATTTGAATATTTCATTTTTATGGCATAATCTTCCATGAAGAAATATTCCGCGTGATTTCATGGAGCGTTGAACTCAAAAACTGTGAAATTGAACTACTTTGTGATTTTTGGTAAGAATTGAAGTTTAGCAGGCCAGAAGAGATTTAAAAAATGTTTCATCAGAATCTAATTGAAATTGAATAGCCTTGAGGTGAGAAGCGTCTTCATTTTATTCAGAAACATGGAGAATTTTCATTCCCAATCGATGAAAAGCAATCCTTTTGACAATTGCACGTTCAAATCGTGAAAGTTCCACCCCTGTCCCTGGCTCAATCTCTTAACGCGCTGCGTAAAGTTGGCCCTTCATTAACGCGATTTGCGTTTCGCACTCGCAAGGCGGTGAAATTGAGGCGAGCTCAACAATCAGAAATCGCGTAATTTGTGTCACTGATTGGTCGGTTTATCATCAAAAAACCGCTCAGCGAATTCGCAATCCGAATAACGCAGGTATGGCAGCCCAGCATTTACGAGACTGTGGGTGCAATTTTTAACTAGATAAACGCAGTCTCAACCTAAAACCAGAACTTCAAAATGGCTGTGTAACATGCTTTTAGTGTATGATGGTGGCACTTTTCTGCTGTTTTCATTGTTGTTTCATCACTTGAAACTGTTTTGAATCGAACTGTGCGCTCTCTGAAGTCAACTCGCGTGTGGGTTCGAGTACCGCATTGGACATGGGGTTTTTTCAACGTACTCTCGCCTATCATCTATCATAATAAGAAACCAAATATAAATATTAATATAAATATAAATAATCACTTGCACGATTTCCGTCAACATGGTTGTTGATGGGGTCGTAAAGCAACGTTATAAAAATGAATTGTGAATGCATATATTTTTATTCACATTCTTTTATCTTCTATCATTCATCAGTTTTCAAGATCTTGTAATTAAATTGATGAATTATTATATTATTTTCATGAGATTATTTCTGTTTGAAACTCAATGAATCACATTCTGTATATATAACCCCCAAGTTCTGTATCGAATCGTGCAAGCTGTAATTGAAAACATTACAATCCCCTTTTCATATTTTGATCGAAGAGTTTGATTATCTCCAATAAAAAGATTATTGTTTTTCCACACGGTTAGTTAAAGAGGGCCGTTTTTATAATCATGCAACGTGTTGAAGTATCTTGGAGGCCATGATTTTTTTTCCAAGTTTGAATGGCGTGTTAGAGATACTACGTCATATATCCGTCGCATGAAGGTAGCTCAACGATGATTGATTAGTATCCATAGACCACAATCATGAACTAATTGTTATTCATGTGAAATAAGAACAGATTGTTGTGATATTTATAAAACACGCGATTTTTGGGGGGTTTCTTTAATCCGTGGATTATTATAATGGGTGATTTAATTCCTAGGTGTTTACACACGATGATTTTTTTTCGGAACTTTCTTTTTATATATATTTTTTTTGACGTGATATGGTTTTGAAGGTTGACATTTTATCAGGGTTTGTTGTGTTTAGCAGCCTGTATTCTTTGAATCTTGATATCGAAACAGTTGTTTGGTTGAAAATAACCCGCATTGAGATATTCAATATATAACACGTTTCGTGGAAAGGAATAATAACTTCTTGGCAAAGGTATTACATTGAATGAGGAATCAGAATATCACTTTGAAACAATGTTTCAAACAGAAAGAAGGAAAAGAACATGTATAAATTATCAAATATCAAGAAAACGCAACATATGCGTTGCAAGATGAGCGATATTTTATTTGAGTTGTAATGGAGGTCTGCAGACCTCGATTTACATTTTTCAATCGGTTCATCATTTTATTGGTTCCATTTGTCGATTTCTACTCGATAATTCCCCTCATAGCTTTTATGAATTGGTGTTGAAGAAATATACAACCATTCTTAGGCCCATATCTATTACGACTAAATCCGATTCTTGTTAAATTCTGAAATTATGTGTTTAATTCATATACAATGTATACATAATACATGGAATACATCTCTTCGGATGAATATTGTTCTCCTCATTATCTCTTCCCGGTGATATATTAAAAGGCTTTTTAAAATTGTGAGATGAATTTTCGCAGGAGTGATTCAACCGATTCAACCAATTGTGCCTCGGAACTTCAAAGTAGCGAGGTTGGATGGTGATATTATTTGTATTCTCAGATCGATCAGAAACTTTCCTCACCTGTGGAGCGCGAAAAAAAAACTACTTCTCGTTTTTCATCGAAGACTGTAAAATTAAGTCTTCTTTTCACTCATCCAATCGAATTATCAACAATGAAAACGATAATCTCACCTAATGTGATCTTGAAAGCTATATTAAATGAACTAGTATCCAATAAAAAAGTATGCCCACGATCGTTTTCTCAATCCCACATCAGAAGTGCGCCGAGGATCCGCTCCTCTCGTGAATATCACTATACTTACATTCATATTGAACAACATATATTCGACTGGGGAAAATTGAAGAAATGTGTTCATTTTGAGTGGAACTTCAAACTTATTCATTTATTCATTTATCTATTCTCATTTTCGTCCAAGAGGATTACAATTAAAATGGAACATTTTTAGGCTTAATCATAATATGGACAGTCAAGGGTAATATACAAGATAATGTACCGTATCATACACAACAAATAAACAAGAAAATATACATGGATTGAAATAAATGGTAAATGCTATTTTTTATAAATACCTAGTAACTACCAAGTCAAATGCGGAATAAAAACAAGTATGAAATAAATTCACTATACAAAGTACACTAATATTAATCAAAAAAAGATCAAAAAGTCATCGAAATAATCGAATCATCATCAGAATCATAGTGTGAGAAATTGTTTCATTGATTATTACTAGGCAAACGCGTTATGTGTTTCCGCGTTGATGGATGAGCTGAAACATATCAACTCATCTTTGGATTGGTTATTATATATATATACACCTTGAGATCCAAACCATAACATCACTGCCATCTTATTTTCCATTAATAATTTATATAATATTAAAGAAGGCTTTGTTTTAATCGTTTACAATCAAGTGGTGACACTTGTTGCTTTGATTTAATGGGTATCTTAATCGCTTTGAATAATTGACACAAATAACATTATATATTTTTTTACATCGAAACGGCTGATCCGATTTGAGTAAAAGTTCGGAATAATGTGTATCATTATCAGATTGAAATTCTCTGATAATTTGAATCCTCTCAGATGAAATATTTTTCACGAATGTTTTCCTCTGGCTTATTCTAATGGGATTTTTGAAAACTTTGGAATGAGTTTTCTCAGAAGTTGTGGAACCGATCGTGCCTCAAAACTATACAGCATCAAGTCAGATAGGGGTTCATGTGTGTGCCAAGTTTCAACTGATTTTGAATTTTTGTCTGACCTGTGGAGCGCGAACAAAAAAACAAAAAAAAAAAAAAAAAAAAAAAAAAAACAGGCACTTTTTTTTCGGTATAGTGTAATTGAGTCTTCGCTTCGCTCATCCAATTATATTAGTCAGAAACTGACTGAAGTATGTGTGCGATATATGCTGATAGAAAAAACCTCATTCATTTGCTGAATTCTTGTGAATTCCAATTGATGATTTCAAAATAAGTGGGAAATAATAAATTTACGAGTTTCAGATTCAAGTTTCCATCTCATTCCATAATGTGAGTGCCTTTAATAATTATTTGATATATTTCGCATATTACAGTACTGGATAGACCCGAAATAATAATTTTGGTGGAGGTGCCGGGTCTATCGTGAACTGGCAGCTGAAATACAATCCTAAGATCTTTGAAATTATATGTTTAATGATTTCAATATTCACTTAAACATGTCGCCGAACAGCGAGTCGATTCGTAAATGGCGTGTCGAATAACTCGTGTCGACATTGGTCAAGTTCTCTAGCGGTCAGGAAACGGCGACAATACGCGTGACCGGAGACACATGCGAGAACAATAGCGAACAACAATAGAACAAGGATCGATATTCAATTTCCATACTAATAGTCACGAGTTGCATACGCGTCGAGTCACTTGACGAAAATAAAACTCGTTACATATTTGATATATAATCTTTGTGATTTCGTTACGAGAATGTATATTTCGATGGAGGAGGGGAGAGGGGAGAGAGGGAGGGGGGGCCAAACTCGAGTGTAAAATGGGAGAAATGTTGAAATTTTATCTGAAAATATGTTCTATGGATGAATATAGCTCACTCCCGATAACAATCAGATACACATTCCAATTAACAACTTCATTAAATAATATATTTTATATTTTATTTGAAAAATATTTCATTTTTTTTCATTTTGAAGATGCAATTTAAGTCCAACTTCGGTCAAATTTTGAAGGGAGGTCGGCTCCCCCCCCCTTCCCACCGGCTCCCTTCCATTTCATACGTCATTGTTGGCTGTGGCTGGAAGATCTGAACTAATTGTTTCTGATTATTTGAAATATGTCAACATTTAAGTTCCACAAATTAAATATACAATTGGAAACAAATATGATGAGTGAGGAGTTGAAGAAATCACGAAAAATCTTAGGGAGATACCAAGTGGTATGATGTGAGAGATTTCGGAGGGGGGGGGAGATGTAGGAAATTCAGAGTGATTCCTGCCATTTCATATATATATATATATATATATATATATATATATATATATATATATATATATATATATATATATATATATATATATATATATATATATATGTAATATATATATATGATGGATGAATATGAATGTAAACATTCATATTGTATCCTTTAACTTTTTCTACTGTATCCAATTATGAAGAAAAATGTCGCGAAAATGACTTGACTTCTCTCGTTTCGAGTCCTAATTTGGAAATGTACACATTCGCCTCGTTGAAAAGTCAGCGGAATGTATCAGGAACGTCATTGTAGACTTTCTGCCACTCTGGCGATAGTGTAAAAAATTGTTCTCTCCCGGAATATATATATCAGACTATAAACACGATAACTGACACAAACTATGTATGAGCTATATACTAACAGAAATAACCCGATTTATTTATTGGATTCATTATATATCAATGTAACTTTTTACCCCATCTAATTCACTCAACCACTTTTTTTCAGAAGCTATTTCCGATCAAAACTAATTTATAATATTCATTCTTTTTTCTCTCCACCGGAATTTCCTGTCTTTTTTTCCGTTTCATTTTCTGGTATCCATTTCTCTTTGTCACACTCTAGGCGATACCACGATGTCTCTCTTTCTCTGCCATTCTTCAATTATCATTGATTCCTCTCCTTTCCTACATGACATTTCATTCTATTAATCTTCCTTCAGCCATCTCTTCATCCCCCCCCTCCCCACCCCCTCCCCCCTACCCTCATCCCAACTCCCTCCTCTATGATTCTCGAAAGGCGGAAGTGGTAAGTGAATATCGGGAGAGCGTGGTCACGCCATCAAATCAACAAGACTCTGTGCCTTAACACGCTCTGACGTGACACGCGTGACGCCGCTTCTGTGATGGTTGCCTACCTAGTCAGTGAACGTGTCGGCTATACCACACCAATAGTGTGATTATAGGTGGGCTATTAGATTTAAGTATGTCTATACACTTTGTTCGACCTGAGGTGTGGTATAAATATGGTTGGCACGTCGTTAGATTCAACGAAATACTCTGTACAACCTAACGTGTGGTATAAATGTTGCTAGGGCGACGTTAGATTCAACCAAATAATTGACGCTCATTATCGATATGCTTACTGAAACGGGTAGGTCAGTGGATGGAACTGAACCGTCATTCAAGGGACTGGGGTTCGATTTCCGTTATGGTCGATTATTCTCTAAGAGATTTTTTGTAGTTGTTTCGTTTCTCTCATCATGAAGAACAATCAATAAAATGACCTTCATCCCAGAGGACTTTCATCAAATATCCCAACCTCTTCATCCTCATTTGCGAACGACAGTATAGATCTTCATCTCGAATAGATCGAATAGACCTGAAGCTTCGGTATGGTGCGTTCATAGATGACATATAAATGATATGAAGAAATACATATCTGAGCGTGTCAATTTAATTTGTTCATTTGGATGATATTTCACGTATCTCCGGTAGGTATGCCTGATTCCATGGTTAACTTGTCGCAGAGTCTTTGTCGTGGCCCAATGATGGGTACTCATTCCAGTATTCCTCTTAGTTCGCTCATGAAGACAGATACAAAACATATATATATACATGTATATATATATATATATATATATATATATATATATATATATATATATATAAATATAAATATATATATATATATATATATATATATATATATATATATATATACATATATATATATATATATATATATATATATATATATATACATATATATATATATATATATATATATATATATATATATATATATATATATATATATATATATTTATATATATATATATATATATTTAGTTATAAACAATCAATTATTATTCACAAAATATATACACAGTAATATATTTCTCAAATTTGATTGTAAATATTATTTTCTTGATGTATCCATACACACGTACCTTGAATGGTACGAACTGCAAACCAAATATATTCAAACTTCTGAATCAGCGATATGAAGCATTGAAATGTATTCAATCGTACAAGTCGAGTTGATTGAACCGTGCATTCGCTTTCGAAATAAAATCAGTTGAACGAATATTGGTTGGAAAACTCAAACGTGGATTAAAACTTTGATCGTTGATCATTATCCGAGAAATACGTGGATGCAAACCACATGAAATGCAACATTATCGCAACACTTTTAATGGTGCACATCGACACTCACGTGTTTCGCGTGTCTGCTGTCTCGTTATCTGTCGTGTATTTTCACTTTGAAAAATGTATACCGTATACGGGATGTGTTCTTTTGCGAGTTTATCAGTACTCCACAGCACGTATACAGACAGTTCAGAGTTTGGTAGAGCGACATATTAAATGGAAGTTCAAAGAAAGCTGTTTTTTCACAGATCATTAGTTGCATGTATTCATCAATTTGATTATCGATATCAATTGGGAGATGATATAAATAATTTCATATTCATATCACATATATATATATATATATATATATATATATATATATATATGTATGTTTTGTCATTTGGATCTCAAGGTGGAAAATATAAATGACCTGTAACTAAGATATGTTGATATATGTTCTAGCCTAACCATCAACGCGGAAATACTTGATGCGTTTTCCTCACAATGATGAATATCCCATATATAATTCATGATTCAATATATTTCATAGAAAATATCATCTACTCAATTTCATCAACACTTCGAAGCACGTGAAATTAGATGAAATTGGTCATACAATTACTTTCCTATATTTACTATTCCAAGGTAGTTCGGCTCAAGTTCTGTGTTAGTAGGCATGTTGCTCAAGAACATTGTCTGTAGGTTTTCTGTCATCACTCATCACTTCCTTGATTCATATCCACCAGTCTCACTCTGACATCTATGGTTTTGTACGAATTCTTTGAAGAGCTAATTTTTCAAAACTCTTCCGATTTTTCTCTCTCCGAATCGTACCAAAAATGACCAAATCCTATTGAAAACTACAGTCAACACCTTATGATGATAACAATAATGATAATAATGGTTACAATTAAAACGGTTTTGTTTCCTCTTGGATAATATGGTTGAAAGTCATGAAAAAGTTGAAATAAAAAAAAAAACGTGAAAGAATTCAAAATATTCAATATAAAAATTTCAATATGATCACACTCAACAAAACTCATCTGAACCATGAACATAAATACAACAAAACATAAACATAAACATAAATACAAAACATAAATACTTCACATACGCGAATGCAGTCACAGTTAAAAAAAAACATTCTCTCAAGTAAAATATTTACAAATGAATCGATACTTGATTGACGATCATTCAATAGCGTAAGTTGAGAAGTGTCCACCCCCGCTCCTGCCCCCCCCCCCCCCTCCAAGCCGATCACGTGACGGTGTCCAGCGATGACGTTTGGAGTGACTTGTGCAAGAAGAGGTCACTCCCAGCGCAGTCAGCATGTGTCAAGATGTTAGATAACAATAACACGAATGATTTATGATGTTTAATAAAAATAATAATCTGGAATACGTTTCCCATCTGAGTTATACACTATAATGTTTCAGGTACATTATCATTTACGTTTGTGTGCCGCACGTAATGTTTATTGTAATAGTATTTATATACGTCAGCTATATATTAAAAGAGATAAGATGATAATAAAATATAACTCTTTCAATTTATTCGATTTGAAAGTTAAAATTACTATTTTGTTCTCACAATAACATTGTATTCGCGTGAAATCGGTACAATATGAAAATATATGATCATGTGATTGTGAAAGGTGAAATAGTATTACATATTGTATATTATTTCAATGGAATATGTATGAATCCGCTTCTGCAGAATGAGGAAAAATGCTTTTTCCATGCATGATTTTGACCGCATGTTCACACTCTATAGAGAGAGTGAATATAGGGGAGCTATATTCATGAAACTAGTGTCTAAATCATACGATTTTTGGAAAATGTTTGTACTCGGTGAATTGCTAGCGTCAACAATGGGTGAAAATAATTCCCAACATTTTCCGTAATGTATTTCAAGTTATGCAAATTGGTGTGTTCTAGAATAATTATATGAAAAATATCCCCTATTCTTGTTCAAAGAATTCGGCGAATCACATCTCACAGTGGATTCTAAAGCGAACGTGTTTGTTCGATGGCCTTAGTTCATCTATTTGACGTTCGTGGGTTTTGGGTGATTTGCTGCCTGATCCTAATGTCCTCAGCGTCTTACTTTTCGATGAGGGTGAAAAGATGAGGTGGCTGTGATATAAGCAGAAGAATCTCTCTCTTTCACTTCCTCTCCAATTCTCTTTCTCTTTCTTTCTCTTTTCTTCTTTCTTATAGGAAACTTCACGCTGTGTTGAGAAGCCTCATTTATATTTCCAAACCATTTGTCACTCTCCGCCCGACCAGCAACTTGCATTCAAACTATTTGACACTGCAATCCCATTCATACCCCACAGTATACTCACACCCCGTTTCCACCCAACAAACATCTCCGAACAGCATTTTGAACGAACGTGAATTTTTCAAAAACATTTCTTTGTCTTTTTAACGGGTACCAGCTTATTGGAACTCTCCGCATCGGTTACTCAAATCCAATATCAATGTTGAGTCATAATTGTATAACATATTTCAAGGTGAAATGAGAACTTATATTCGAAAGAACATCAATGAAATATATTTTTATAAATGTTATTATTTTTAACGAGTTGAATAGAGTCAGAAACGAGTTCAGTTACATATATGAAATTGTAGGAATGAGTGGAAATATTATCGATATGTGTCACACAGAATATTACGGAATGTAGGTCAATTCAGTGTGTTATACATCGAAAAGCTTTCGGAATTGCATTTTCACACCTATATGGAAATTCTATTCGAAAACCGTATCAGTCAAATCTTATCGCTTATTGCCAATGACATTCGGATTTCGCAATTCCAACAAATTCTATGCTTGTCAGTGGCACATACAATAAACGACAGTGCATGCTTATAATTACGTATAGAGTACAATTGATATGCTATACTATATACAACATTAATGATAACAAACTAGGTAGCCTACGGTAGATATGTATCTTTTGACAGACACTGAATTTATATCCATTACATTTGACACGTCAATTGCATTGTTTGGATCGTGTGAAATATTCCGTTTTATATATTTTCATTTTGTGATGATGAAAACGCCTGATTCATCACGTGACCGTGCTCAGAACAGAATAGTGATACTTCAGAAAGAGTTTTACTTGAAAAAACTCAACATCTTGGACTTGAAAATCAAATTTACACAAATACTGGAGATACATTATTTCAATAGAAATGACTACGAAGTTTGAAGAAATATCACTCTTAGGCCCGGTTTTACGAAACTGGATTAAGAAATAGTTAGTGGATCAACTTGTGATCACCATTGGTTACGTATGTTATTTTCGTACGTTTAATTAATAGTTAGTGGATTAGCACCCTAACTAAAATTGGTAAAACCGGGCCTTACGAAATTATCAGAGTAGAATTTACCGGACTGACTTTTTTTCATGATTTATTCTTAATTTGATTTTTTAATCTTACTTCTTATGCATCATCATTTTTCCATTCTGTATCATGTTTCTATTCTCCAAAATGTCTCATGCTCTCTCCTTCCATATGTTTTTCCTCCTCTTTATTCATCTTCTTCTCTCCGTACCAATTCACTCCATTTCTTTCCATCCTCCCACAAATCAGTGTTTCAATCTTCTTCATTTATCTTCAATTTTCACTTCTCTTACTCAACGCCCTTCCGAAATCCTATTGATCTTCATATTCTTATTCTCAATCTATACTGTTCCCATTATTATTTATATCCGCTGTTTTCTCTTTCTCTCACTATGCTCATTTCTCAATTGTGAAATTTTCACAAGTGATAATGTGTCATCTTGCTAGCCGGTAGTATTTAACATAGTTAAATATTGCCATAATCACAATTCATCAACATTTCATTATTCTCCGTAACAAAATTATTTTTCTCTCAAAAGACGTCGTATTAACTATTCAACGACTTCGCTCACTAAATATGAATCATACAATGAGATATAGCACCGAGGTATTAAAAATCGTAATTGTTCAGATTGAAAAATACGATGAAAAAATATGTTAAATAATGAACACATCCGCTGAAATCTCTATGATATATAATTGAAATACTAAATGAGTTCATTCAAGTTGATTAAACAAAAGCAATGGAAAATAAATCTTGTATATAATTCAACAATGTGATGATTGCGTTTTCCATATTCATCGAATCATACACCTGTCTAACTGAGTGAGATGTGACAGACTCTAGTTATACAATGCTGCCAACACTGAGTTGTTATTTTCAAAGGAAAACGAAGTGAAGTTGATATCTTTTCAAACACTGTTTGGCTAAGGGACTCTAATTCAATTTGTTTTCAAGGATTTGGCGGCATTATTCCTCGTTTAGGTAGGAGAGTTAGTGTTTTAAAATGCAGGAGTTGCTTGAAGGGGGATCGGGGGAAGAAGAGGGGGAGGAGAAAGAGGTGAAGTCGTGGATTGGGTTTCGGAAATTGGACTGCCCCGTTCATCCCCTATATATGTATATATACCGAACCTGTTTTTAGTGACGTCAGAGTGTCTGGATGTTGTATAAGTGAATGGAAATACAGGATTCAAATTGTCCATAGAATTAAACTGAGAAGAGAAATTTATAGTCACGTTTGATTTTATGAATAATCAATTATTTCATTGGACTAATCGCTAACAAGAAATTATTCATATAATATTTTGTTTTCGTGTGACTCGTAAGCAAATTAAACGATGTTAATTGAATCATCTATGTTCGAAGATTTATAAGTTAATTGAAAACATCTTACTTGGCACAGTTCATTGCGCAGTTGATATTTCAACTTTTAGACTCAAATTTGATGGATGGGATCTCAATTGTACAGTAATTCTTGAAAGCTGGGAATTATGAACAGCTATGAACTAATTAATCGGGTGAGAAATCTGAGGAACAATCTCAAAGTTCAGGCGATAACCAATACTTAGAACAAGAGTGGAAAAAATGACATCAGCTCTTTTCAAACTTCTTCTAGATGATTTCAAGGCTTGAATATTCTTGACAATGATTACAATCAAGAGAAAAAACTTTGAGTGAAAGATTGATCGGGAGAATGTTAATGACGACAATAGTCACAAATATTACAAACATTAATATGACAATACACAAATATTGTAGAAATAGATTTGGGATTTCACAAAGTGGAATGTCACAATGGAGTATGGTTTTGCAGGAGATATACGGAACGTTCTGTCATATCATATTTGAAACGTTATGTTACATTGAAATCTATAAATACACTGTTGATTTTCCAGCTATATATATATATATATATATATATATATATATATATATATATATATATATATATATATATATATATATATATATATATATATATATATATCTTTATTCAGGATTCTGTCTTACAGTAAGATTGCAAAAAAACAGACAGGGTAAATATCAATTATATTGATTGAAGTATAAAAAATTATCAATAATAACATTGTTGAACATGTGAAGAATTCAATGCATAAATACAAGTTTCATACAACATTTCAGAGGTATAATAACAGAATGAATTTAATGGGGCAAGAAACAAAATATAAGTGAATTAAATCTAAGAATGGTGGTAATCGAAATGAAATGATGATAATGAAAACTTTGAAAAAAAAAGTGAATCAATGGAGCTTTTGATGTGCGAATAGAAAGATGAAAAGAAAAGAATAGTGAAATGATGATAACGTAATCATACAAAAATTGAGGAGAAAAGAATGGGAATCATCGATATCAAATATATTACATAACTTTTTATATCAGTTGTACTGCTATTTAATGACGCTCAATTGCCATTCAATCCGTATTAATATTCAATACAATGAATAATTGAATTGAATTGTTCATAATTAAACTTGATAATAGTTGGCAGCATATATGAATTAGCATTTCAAGGGATGGCAAGGTAAGATCCGAGACCAACGAATTGGGTAATGCGTGGGTGAAGTTCTGATAAGCCACGCCGCAGCGGGGCGAACAGTTTAGGGTTTTCGATCAAATACAAAAGCGACAGGGAATTCCTTGAGGAGATACCGCCAGCAATATTGCTACCTCCTCATTGGTATTCAAAGCACCATTGTTAAATATCATTTATGTGCCCTGGACTTGGATAGATGACACTCTCTCTTCTCTCTCTCTCTCTCTCTCTCTCTCTCTCTCTCTCTCTCTCTCTCTCTCTCTCTCTCTCTCTCTCTCTCTATTTCTGGAGAGAGGATTTATATGAATCGAATGTACGGAGGACCTTGTTCGATATTACAAAATGTCCCCAGAGTTTATCTGTTAATATCGTGGTTTTCGGAAATATTGAGAATGATTTAATGCACGTTCACCATCTGGAATAAGTTATTATTGAAAAAAAAAATACCTGGATGGCATAATATCAACATTGATATGGACGGTAATGATGAAATATTCAGAATATATTCCATGATATGAATTTTTCTATGATGGTTATATTCCGTATAAAATAAATATATATATGTATATATATATATATATATATATATATATATATATATATATATATATATATATATATATATATATATATATATATATATATAAATATATATATATATATATATATGATTTCAATAGCTTCCTGGTTGACCACCAGTAGGTTATTATAATTGATGATTTTTAAAACTGTTTAAAAATTGCGACCTCCCCCGGGACTTGAACCCGGATCTCCAGATTGCCGGTCTGACGCGCTACCCATTACGCCAGAGAGGAAGATCTTCTTGAACAGTTTTATTTGTTGATATCTTTCGTACAGTCACACATTTCAAGACTTGTGGATCGCACCCCAAATTGACAGGAAATTGTACTGCCTGATCGACATCTCCCAGCTATCCCAGCTGTTGGCTGGGATATCAACAAATAAAACTGTTCAAGAAGATCTTCCTCTCTGGCGTAATGGGTAGCGCGTCAGACCGGCAATCTGGAGATCCGGGTTCAAGTCCCGGGGGAGGTCGCAATTTTTAAACAGTTTTAAAAATCATCATATATATATATATATATATATATATATATATATATATAAATATGTATTTATATGAATATTGACATATCATGTTATCGAAGATATATATTATTATATCATCGAATATCCAATCTCTCACAACTATTAGGTATGGTGACATTCAAATTACTCTCGACTCAATCTTCAGTTATTGATCAATTTGTTATTGCATAGTGGATATTTCCATATCAAGACGCGTGGCCGAGTGGTACCACACTGAACCGTCATTCGGGAGACCAAGGTTCGATTCCCGCCATGGTCGACCATCCTGACAGGGGTTTTTCGTGGTTTTCCTCTGTCGTTCAGGTTGATACTGGGATGATTCCTTAACAACAGGCCACGACCAACTCCTTCCCACCATCCAATACACCTATAAAATAAACTCTCATCTCATCTTTCATCTCATGCCATCATCTCATTCATCATCCACCAACGCCAATAGATCGTAGCCTGTCGTATGTTTCGTAGCGTGTTTGACTGTGTATAGTGCGTCGTTAAAATCCAATATATAGATACTTCCATCCCACTGTCATGGAGCTTTGTCCGTATGTGTGTAGCAACATGTGGATCAACATGAAATATTTTCTGGATACGCAGACCTATCCGAATTACCAACTTGACTGGTGTAAAGTTTTGGGGACAATCGATTACACTACTTTCGAGATGAACCATCTCGAAATCTCGGGATAATTGTGTATTTCAGTTTATCTCCGTCTTACTTCGATAACATTTCCTGATCATCCAGTGTGAATCAAAATACTCATTCACATATAGAAAATCGTTGAATATTCTTCTCATATTGACAACATTTCTCTGAATTCCGAAAAAAGTTCAACTTGAAAGAAATGTATGGATTTTAATGTCATCGATCGGAAAATGTGTTCAGAACCGATACCAAGAGAACGCAGCATATTCTCTTCAAAATGAGCGAGCCATTTAAAAATAATATACTCTCAAGCTAAATACAAAGTTATTGAAACTATCAAGTTCAGTCACGTTGCCTTCATCGTGAAGCCAGCTTATCGAATTTATTTTCTCATACCGACAAAACCGAATATCTTCTCACAATTTGCTTACTTCCAACAAAAATAACAATAATAATCATCATTTAAAAAACGTCATTTCAATTGGTGACTCGAAATGGGCGTGGCTCAACCAGTAGGCCAGTTGGATCATAATCATTTGTAGTCATTTGAAGATACCCCGATTGTATATTTGAATTTGACTACAGTTCTAACAGCATCGTTGATTGGACGGTATGACTGCGAGTCGTCAATTAAAAAAAAAATTGAAAATATCAATAAATGCTGTCTTGATTGATTTTTTCAAATTGTCTTCACGATTTTGTGCAGAGAAAACTTGAAACAAATATATCTGTGTCAAAAATAATCCCTAACTATTCGGCTATAACATATTAATATTCGAAGAAAGTTTTAGGCAGGCAATCTCAAATTCAGTTCATTTATCATTATTTATAATAATTATTATTATTTATTATCATTTATTGGCTCACTATAGTATACCGTTCACAGAGAAAGAATAATAAGGGCATACTAGCCCGAGTTTCTCCAGAATCTGAAATGGAATATTCCATTTCGAATCCATTACACGGAATACTCATTTGATGATATGTCATCTCCAGTGCAAGGGAATCCCGACTTGAAGATTTGAAATGCGAAAAACTCGCACGAATATATTTTCTCCATGATCACAATCATCACAATTATACTATTCGTAATGATATGTCATGACTGTCATAATTATTGTGACTATATCCTATTTGTCATACTCATGCATATACTGATTGAACACTGACTGACACGCTCAGAAAATACTGCGATCACATGAGGTAGTCGATCAAGTCACATTAAAAAGCTACATGTGAAAAATTTAATGACATCACAGACCCACGCAACGTAACTAGCAGAATATGTGAAATGCAAAAATTAGACGCAAAATGAGAATCGATCTGATTCGAATTTGAATTGTTTCAAGTTTGGAGAGAAAACATTTTTAATGATCGCGACAATATTTGTATACATATATATATATATATATATATATATATATATATATATATATATATATATATATATATATATATATATATATATATTTGATTACATTCGAATTGGATATATGATGCACACTCGCGGTATATCTCAACGGAAATTTATATATATATATATATATATATATATATATATATATATATATATATATATATATATATATATATATATATATATATATATATATATATATATATATATATTTATATTCTGATGAATCGACCCACTCGCTGATGGTTGACAACAGTGCATTGTTAACCAATCTCAACACACTCTTTTACATCCCCGTTGAATTGGCCACATTGAATATCCACGTTGTCATAGCAACGTGACTCGACCACGTGATAAATACAATCAGGTCCGACGATGGTTTTGCGTAAATGTTCTCGTTCCAAGTATACAACATTTTCCGTCTCGAGTGTGTTTGGCCCTCGTGGGCGCGACACGGGGTGTAACGGTCGACCATCACAGAGGATTGGAATCTGATCCCCACGAGTCCTCGAACTAACAAATGCCTCGCGTCCAAAACCCAAAGGTCCGACATTACTTACCACGCGACTCAATCACCCCTCTCTCTCCCCCCCCCACCCCCTCCTCCCGCCATACCCTTCTGCATGACGGTCACAAGTAGAGCGATAATCGATCGTCATCAGGACCACCCCCAGTCTCACCCTCTTTACCCCCTGATGCCTGATGAATATGGCCAATCATAGGGGATAAACAAAGAAAACGATATTCAATAAAAGTGTCAACGCGCGTTACAAATCTAATGCCATTAAAGCTCAATGCTTGAAAAGAAAGAACACATTTTGATAATCAATTGTCCTCATTTTTCAGGAATCGTATGGTTTTTATCGTCGCTTTTCTCACTGATAACGATGGAGATCATTACTATGTGCATCTGACGTTTACTGAACGGAGTCCAGTTTCTTTAACTATTAAAGGTTGAAGTGTTTGATAGTTTCAAGAGAGCGTTAGAGTGGATATTGTAGATCAGGCAGTTGGGTCTTGGGTAGTTAACGTCCTGATGTAACTATCATGGATCAGGCATCCAAGACACTGTCTGAGATATAGTGACTATCCTAAGTGACCATCGTGGATTAGGCAGTCCAGATACTGTATATAGGGACTTCCTTGATTGTCTTGCATGGATTTGGGCCAGGATTCATAGAGAGTCCTTTTTTCAGGACGTTCTAATTAAGTAGGGATCATTTTCCTGACTTAGAACCAATATTTATCATAACTTAGTGGAATAGTCCCAGCTTGACACCCAATAAACTCAGTTAAATGGTCCTAACTTAAGACGTCTTAATGATACGACTATTTATGAATCAGGTATTAAAGACACTGTCTTATGTAGTGACTAAACTGAGTGTCTCACCAGGATCACATGCAGACTAGACACTGTCTAAGAACAAGGACCGGTGGGAGAGACTGGTGTAAAATACATCCTATTTCATCATGAACTTGACTCCGTTTGCATTGAATTATATACCAATTCATGATACTTGATAAAACAGGAACTTATCTCTGCCTAATCTTATGTGTCATGACACTATGATTATCATGAAAGATAGTCTCTCAAAAGCATGTGTTTTATTTAATCAACGGGCTGTTGAATGATTCACGTATTTCCGATACCATTCCAGTTCTACGCTCATCTCCATTTTTTTCGCGTTTCTGGTTAGCATATTATTGACTCTGTTCAAAATGGCGTTTGTTTCATATAAGTAAATGAATGATGCGTCAATAATTTTATGCAATGTTGTCTTCCATTACAAACATTGATATTCTTTTCATTTCCAAATCTTGTCAATATCACTCTCCGATCATTTCCAACCATTTTGATCACATCCATCGTCCATCTTTTTCTGTGACATTCAACTCTTCTCTCCGTTGTCATTTTCAAAGCTGACTCAGACCATAGACTAGATTCAGACTCTTGACACCGTTTTCGTTAGTCGTCTCATGTGTTCGTACCACCTCAATCTTTCTCTTATCTTCTCTGACATGCATGCGAATGAATGCGAATAGTATGCTGAGCTACGAGGGAACATTAATCATCGATATCATTGTCGTCATTTGTGACATGTGAGGTTTTTACAAGGCCTTCATGATGAGATTTATAATGAAATATATTTTCTGACAATTTCGTGATCGACTTTTTTTATTTTTTATTCATTCACACATTTTCAGTCAAAATTATAAAATAAGGGACTCTGCTACAAAATATCCTACAAAGCCTCTGAGGAGACTTGTCTGTAGGCAAGTATCAACATACTAGATGGAGTGAACATAATGTAACTTCATGTGTCATTGTACCATATGTTACACAAACTTACACAAACAAACTAAGAATTCTTTTCAGTAGTAATAGTAGTAGTAGTAGTGTTCATTCCTTTAACCCTCTTTCGAGAAAATCGGTACACAGTGTACATATTTCATAATACAACTTGTAAATGACATTACATTATAAATCCCATACGGTCATTCAAAGAAGTGGAGAATCATTAAATTATATAATATTCTATTTCCTACTTGTTCAGAATATCATAGGGTTGATGGGAATGGTTTGATAACAAATGTTTATGCGTGGGATTTTATGCATGAATTTGAAGTTTTACTAGCTAACGTGTTGCTTTATCTCTGTCTGAAACATGAACCAGATCATTTCATTGGAATTTTCTTGGTTGTTCGCTGTATCATAAATACACTGTTACTCATATCGTTTGGGGTATTAATAAAATATATTTAACTCATAGCCTAATCCACTGGATAAGAATGTTTCACATAAAATATGACATTTTCATCATTAAATAATAAAAATGAATGAAAAATACTGTGGAGTAACTGAATTGTCCTTATACATTCAATTATTGATTCCACCTGAATTGTTTCATTCGTTGAAATTGAAGTGCACATTACATTCACATATTTTGAAACATCCAATTCACAATGACATGCAACGATATTCATGTAACACCCTAACGATAACATATTCAATATATTCCACACAACTACTGATATAACCATAACTATAATATTAACTCTTATATGATAATATTTTTTAATGATGAATGATGCACAGTGGAACCTTGACATCATATTGAGTATATTCGTATTTGTTCATTTATAACAAAACAGTATATTGTATGAGCCAAGTCCGATGGTTGAAAAAAGAGTAAACATGATAGACATAGATATACATATGACATATGACATATGACATATGAGTATATATAGATATACATGATCAGATAAGTGTAACGAAGATTCCAACTCATATACCGGAAAAATTGACTTCATTTCCATGTTGTTTTTTTTTGTAATTTTTTGCGCGCCAAACAGAAAAGAGTCGAATCACAAATTGGTGTCGTACCAGGATAGATTAGGATTGTTTTTTAAGTGGAATTGAATCAACGGTTTTTCCAGAAAAAAAATGGTGAAGTTTGGAAAATCCCAATGAGAATGACCCCGATGGAAAATACTTGAAATATGAAAATTTTTCAGAAGCTTTGAAATTGTCATTGAATATGGAAAACAACATCACACATATTTACAGTCACTTTCGCAGCAATATAATGATTAGATGAGCGTAGCGAAGATTCCATTCCAAATACCGAGAAAAATGGGCTTGGTTCTTATATGTTTTTTTTGTTGTAATTTTGTTCACGGCATACAGGTCAGGAAAAAATACCAATCGAATTGAAACTTTTTTCACATATTTCTGTCATACCATAATGGGCTGAGATTGTTACTCGGAAAAATCGGTCGGAAGATTCATCCGGAAAAGAATCGTGAAATTTGAAAAATCCTCGTGAAAATAACTCGGAGGAAAATACTTGAAAAACAAGAATTTTTCGAAAGCTCTCAAATTCTCACCCAATATGAACACCCTTCACAAATGTAATATCATACATCTTTTCAGAGATTTTTGCAACAATCGAATGAGAAATAACAAAGAAAACGCAATAAAAGTGTACATTTTATTGAATATTTGGATCAATTGGATTTGCAAAGTGTACTTGCGACAGGCTGCAGCACTATGAATATCAACAAATTGCAGGTAAGATTTTTGAAAGTTTGAAGTTTTTCAAGGTCCATAAATGTGGATTGAGCTGACAGAATATTTTTCATCCTACATTTCTATACTTCTAAGCTCATCTCACAACGCGAATCTCGCGTTTTCCTAGTTTATGATCATCATGACAACCGGAAGCGTACTTCATTTAACAAATCTTATGATCACCCAAACTTCATTATTCACTACCATCTATGGGTATTTTTTGCGTCCCCTATAATATTCACCTACGGGAAGTTCTTTTCACAACGACGCTGCTTCGATTGACCTTGGTTGCTATTTACAATCCATTGGTGAAACTGGTTGATGGTTTATTGAATGAATGATAGTAAATGGCACAGCCTTCTCAATCCAGGTCATTCAGTTCTAATAAGAAGTGACTGTCTCATCCAATCCAGATGGCTGTGGTAAATAGCATCACTTTTCTATAACTTTTCATTATTTTCCTTCAACGACTTCCATCGTTTTCTTTCTGATAAAATCTATGGACACTTTGATTTTGTCAATCACACACAAATGATCTAAATTAAACAATTATACGCAATTATGACACGGCATATTTTACTCATTGGATAACAGCTCAATTAGGTGTTTATCATTTCAATTCCTACAACACTATCATGTCTTCAGAATGAAAATGTATGTCTTTTGTAGAATTCAACTGAGAAGAACATATATTTATAATAATCCACACGCGAGTATATGGTTCTTTTCATCGCGCAACGAAATTATCGTTTGATCATTCGTTCTTATTCAAATATAAACATTATTAAATTGGTTTAAACGTTTCTTTAGAATTAATAGCTGCTCATTATTATCCCCTCCGGAGTTATATTTAGGTTAATAGTAGCCGGTCATAGTTATCACGAGCAGTTTAATTTCTGATGTATATTATTATATCCGATTTCGAAATTGTATATTGAATCAAGCAGAAAGAATCGAGCGTATCTTGGCCAAGGTTCGAGTGTGGAATGGAAATGAAATGTATACAGCTTATTGCGTGATGGTTAGCATCGCAATCGTTTGCATGCATCGCACACTACTGCGTATGTTTTTCCAAAGTACAAAACCGTTTGATTGTTTTACTTTTAATAATTAAAAGCGAAAAAGTGTTCTATTTTTGTGCAATTAATTGCGAGACACAAAATGACAAATTACATTTGTAACAATGGAGATGTGTGCCGTTTGATTGTCGACTAATGACCCGTGTCACGCTACTACAGGTGACTTTTCCCCCCGCCCCCCCCCCGGCCCCCCTCTGCCTCCGTCCACCGCCCCCCAAAGAGCCACCGATAACTCCCACATACTAAGTGATTAAACCAGTGACTGATTATTTACATATGCACTTAAGACATATGTTTTATGCATGTTTAAGCACTGTCAATGACTATGACAGTTTATGCTATTAAATTTTAATGTGGTGCAATCAACATTAATTACCATACGTATAAGTGTCTGTATATATATATATATATGTGTGTGTGTGTGTGTATATTATTATATTCATTACGTCATATGCATTGATATGCTTTTCGGGCCACTCAAAGTGATTATAGTTCCAAATGTATGCTCCAGTCTGTATGTCTATAAATAGTTGTGAGTGAATCTAGCTCATAATTATGATCAAGTCGACAGACAGGATTTTGAATCAGTGAAGGAAATTGTTATTTCATTTATTATCATTTGTTATTCATACATCAGCTTTGAACCATTCGTCCGGTGGCAGTTGATTCTACATACAAGTTCTTATTTTGATAATTTCGATTTTAAGTTATCATTTCTGTATTTTTTCAATATGGATTGATAATAAAACACGTTTTCGATAATACGTTTAAGGAATGACATCTACTCAATATTATGAATGCACGCTCAAGAAATGAAAATGAATATGTTCTTCCCTCTTTCACAAATGAATATGGTGAACGTCTCTTTTCATATTCCTGTTATATTTCAAGATATGATTCCATTTACGATGTTTTAAATTGAATTCTTGATAAAATATATTCAGTATTCATTTTTTATCTCCATTGTTAGATGAGATATCAAAAAAGCGATATGTGCAACCCTGGATAAACCGATGATGAAAACTCACAAAAAAATCGAGACAATTGAACAACTTTTTATAGATGTAGTGTAGCTCAAAAAACAAATTCCTGTTTTTGAAAAAAAAAAGTATCACAGTAAATGCCCCTTCAAGATTGATAATGTTGATTGCCATCTTGGAAATGAATAGATGTCTCGATGCACAGTGACAATGAATAATTCATTCCAGGTATGATTATTGATGTTTTCAATATTTTGAAACATAGGACTCGAATAAACCAATGATTATTTGAAAAAAAATATGTGGGAAGAATGAAAACTTCACCTGAGCCACCCACTGCCCCCTCCTCAATTTGCTCAACCAATAATTATTTGAGAAAAAAATGTTTGGAAAAATGAAAATTTCACCTGAGTCCCCCCCCCCTTAATTCGCTTAACCAATAATTATTTGGAAAAACATGTTTGGAGAAATGAAAATTTTACCCGAGCACCCCCCCCCTCCCGCCCCCTCAATTCGTTCAACCAATAATTATTTGAAAAAAAAAAATCGGAAAAATGAAAATTTCACCCGAGTCACCTCTCCCCCTTAATTCGCTGATTATCCTTCAATTCAATAATCATCAGTTAATAAAACCGGTTCTTATTTGAATAAAGTGATATCACAAATAGTTTGTATTGTTATGCAGCGACATAATAACAAATAACAACAATCAAAATGCTAATACAAATGATGATAATAGATGCGCCTCATAACAATGTTTGAACACTTCTCTATTGATTTTAATCATGCACAATATTCCCTATTATACCATCGATGTTTTGTTTATTCTGTATGACCCATATTCTACTTTGTTAACTTGAAGTTTGCCAAACTGATGACCAGTCTGATGTAATTTAATTACCAAGTTTGCTGTGTGGTTACGTTTTTGGTGGAAGTGCCGGGTACATTAGGAAATTGATCTTTGCTGTTCCATTGTTTGCTATTCATCACAATAATCATTCATAATGAGCTAAAATTGAGAAACATAGTGAACTGAGATCAGAAATATGTTTTTCTATGTATCATGTGTATATGTTGATATGCATATGAATAGAATAATTCAATTTACCGTCACACTACGGACACATGCTCAAGAATATTACAGTGAATATAAATTGATCTGAATACACACAGACCGTTTTCAATAGGAAGAATCACTATCCATATGACTTTCTATGTCACCACGTTAATACCATGACCTCTTGTGGAAATGTGGAAATGAATATATATATATATATATATATATATATATATATATATATATATATATATATATATATATATATATATATATATATATATATATTTATATATATATATATATATATACATATATAAAATGATCATATGATATGAAAAATATAAAATCGGACAAGAATTATCAATTAAGGAAATCCAAGGTAGGTCTATGAAATATATGATGTGGAGTATGGAATATGGAATATTGACCCACAATATATACCATGAGAGACAGAAAATTATAAGCTCGCAAAAATTCCAGTTCACAAAGCTATCGATTCTCAGAAAATTCATCGGCAATTTTCTTCAAACACCGAGAGGTAATATCACATGTCATGTTACAATTAATTAAAACACAATTTATTTTCCCCGTAATCACACCAGATAATTCACTTAGTATTATGAATTCAAAGTGCATATTAAAATTATTCAACAGGCACTATAGTACTTTATTATTATAATATCATAGCAACTGCACTGCAGAACTTGTATTACAATCCTCACCGCACAAAATGACGTGTTATTCGTTCTAGTTTTCACACAAAACGGGTGTAAAAAGGCGGATTTTTCACTCTACTCTTTAAGCCTTCGTGTATAACTGGGTTAGCTGTAGTATTACGAGCACGCCGTGTATAGGGGTTGGATGTGTGTATGTGTGTGTGCGGTCCCGACTGATTGGGGAAGTGATAGGAACGTAGGAAATTGATTCCAAGCACGCTACTAAGCTCAACGACGCGTCGCTTTAACCCCGGTACGTATAGGCAACTCCCGCTACACAAACTAACCCCATAATTACCATAAGCAGGCGTGATATATGAATGATGTTTTTTTTTCGACACTTTTTTGTTTCAAGTTCAGTGTTTCCACTGAAATTGACTGCTTTCATAAGAATTTTTCAATTAATTTAGAAACAGAATTTGGATTAGTTCGTATATGGGAACTTGAATTTGTGTGCGTCTCGTTAGTTAGGGCAACACTGTGTAAACATATTTGGGCTAAATTTTTTTCGCGACTTATTTACATTTTCCCTTCCCCCACCCTCTCCCCTCAGAATCTGGTGTTTTCTGATAGATCGTGTTTGTTTATATCCAGTATAACCACAGCAAACTATGAATTCATAATGGATAATTGTTAAAAACTTACTCCAACCTGACGAAGTTGTCCGCCATTGTTTTGAAACTGGAGCAGAACCACCGCCATTTTAGTTTCACCACACTGAAACAATGAGAACTCACTGAATCGAAATGTGACAAACAATCGTCAAGTCTGTACACAAAATGTGATTCAAGGACGGTGAATACAATGGATTGAAGCCACTCCAGTGAACTGCAATTACCTAAAACTGGTAAACGCGTTATGTGTTGCCGCGTTGAAGGATGAACTAGAACGTATCAACTTATCTTTGAAATGGTTATTATACCTATATATATATATATATATATATATATATATATATATATATATATATATATATATATATATATATATATATATATATATATATATATATATATATATATATATATATATATATATATATATATATATATATATATATATATATATATATATAAATATATATATACATATATATATATATATAGATATATATATATATATATATATATATATGATCCACATTGGGATCCAAATATATACGTCACTGCCATCCCATTTCCTAATTGATTACTATATTAATGGAGAAGGCTTTGTTTCAATCGTTTCCAATTGATTGGTGACACCTGTCGCTAGGAATTATTTGGTTTCTTCATAGCTTCGAGTGATTTAAAAAAAATGATATATTGTTTCACATCGACACGGCTGATTTGATTCAAATGGATCCTCGAAATGAGGTGTATAAATATTATATTGAAATTTCCTGAAGAAATTCGAATTCTCTTGAAGGAAATATTTTCATCGAATTATTTCCTCCGGGTTATTCTTATGAGATTTTTGAAAATTCTGAATTGAGTTTTCTCAGGAGTGGTCAGACTGATTGCGCCTCAAAACTAAACAGTATCGAATTAGATGAGGACACTTGTGCATGTCAAGTTTCAACTGATTTTGAATTCTTGTTCGACCTGTGGAGCGGGAAAAAAGCACTCTTTTTCGGGTATGTTGAAATTGAGTCTTCGCTTCGCTCATCCAATTATATGTTGAATTCAAGCTTTGTGGATGGAGTTGTGTGATTGAAAAATGATATTTATTTATTGTGATCTACGTTTCGTGATCAATATTGGCCATTTCTTCAGGAGCTATGACAAAAAATGATCGGCAAAAATATTTAACATTTTTGAGAGAAACTTATTCAAAAAACGCATGTGGTTGTGGCATGATGAGATGATACCAACATAGAACAGACTTCATCATGATATGAGGAAGTTGTACACACATCCATTTGATAGAATGGCTGGCATTTGTGCTTCATTGGTTGAGCGTAGCAAAGATTCCAATTCACATTCCGAAAAAAAATGTGCCTGGTTTATTTTTTATTTTTTTGTAATCTTTTACGTGGCATACAGGTCAGGAAAGTATACCTATCAACTTGGAACTTTTTCTACATTTTTCTGTTATACCAAGATGGACAGGGGTTGTTTTTCAGAAAAATCAGTTGAAAGGTTTTTCAGGAAAAAATCGGGAAGTTTGAGAAATCCTCGAAAGAATAAACACGATGGAGAATATTCGGAAAACAAGAATCCTTCAAAACGTCTGGAATTCAAACCGAATATGTACAACGCTATCAAACACCTTCTCATGGATTTTTGTAACAATTGGATGAGAAATAACGGAGAAAAACACAATAAAAGTGTACAATTTATCGAATATTTGGATCAATTGGGTTTGCAAAGTGTATATGCGACAGGCTGGAACACTATTAATATCAACAAGTTGCAGGTAGAATTTTTTGAACGTTTCTGGCACCACGAGAGCGATGTTAACCCTCTGGAAGGTGGAAATATGTTCACAACGCATCACCGATTATCACGTGGTGAAGTACAGGGCACCACAAGGGCGATGTTAACCGTCTGGAGGGAGGAAATATGTTCACAACGCAATGCCGATTATCACGTGGTGAAGTACAGGGCACCACAAGGGTGATGTTAACCGTCTGGAGGGAGGAAATATGTTCACAACGCAATGCCGATTATCACGTGGTGAAGTACAGGGGACCACAAGGGCGATGTTAACCGTCTGGAGGGAGGAAATATGTTCACAACGCAATGCCGATTATCACGTGGTGAAGTACAGGGCACCACAAGGGCGATGTTAACCGTCTGGAGGGAGGAAATATGTTCACAACGCATCACCGATTATCACGTGGTGAAGTACAGGGCACCACAAGGGCGATGTTAACCGTCTGGAGGGAGGAAATATGTTCACAACGCAATGCCGATTATCACGTGGTGAAGTACAGGGCACCACAAGGGCGATGTTAACCGTCTGGAGGGAGGAAATATGTTCACAACGCATCACCGATGATCACGTGGTGAAGTACAGGGTACCACAAGGGCGATGTTAACCGTCTGGAAGGTGGAAATATGTTCACAACGCATCACCGATTATCACGTGGTGAAGTACAGGGTACCACAAGGGCGATGTTAACCGTCTGGAGAGAGGAAATATGTTCACAACGCATCACCGATTATCACGTGGTGCAGTACAGGGCACCACAAGGGCGATGTTAACCGTCTGGAGGGAGGGAATATGTTCACAACGCATCACCGATTATCACGTGGTGAAGTACAGGGCACCACAAGGGCGATGTTAACCGTCTGGAGGGAGGAAATATGTTCACAACGCATCACCGATTATCACGGGGTGAAGTACAGGGTACCACAAGGGCAATGTTAACCGTCTGGAGGGAGGAAATATGTTCACAACGCATCACCGATTATCACGTGGTGAAGTACAGGGTACCACAAGGGCGACGTTAACCGTCTGGAGGGAGGGAATATGTTCACAACGCATCACCGATTATCACGTGGTGGAGTACAGGGCACCACAAGGGCGATGTTAACCGTCTGGAGGGAGGAAATATGTTCACAACGCATCACCGATTATCACGTGGTGAAGTACAGGGTACCACAAGGGCGACGTTAACCGTCTGGAGGGAGGGAATATGTTCACAACGCATCACCGATTATCACGTGGTGAAGTACAGGGCACCACAAGGGCGATGTTAACCGTCTGGAGGGAGGAAATATGTTCACAACGCATCACCGATTATAACGTGGTGAAGTACAGGGCACCACAAGGGCGATGTTAACCGTCTGGAGGGAGGAAATATGTTCACAACGCATCACCGATTATCACGTGGTGAAGTACAGGGCACCACAAGGGCGATGTTAACCGTCTGGAGGGAGGAAATATGTTCACAACGCATCACCGATTATAGCGTGGTGAAGTACAGGGCACCACAAGGGCGATGTTAACCGTCTGGAGGGAGGAAATATGTTCACAACGCATCACCGATTATCACGTGGTGAAGTACAGGGTACCACAAGGGCGATGTTAACCGTCTGCAGGGAGGAAATATGTTCACAACGCATCACCGATTATCACGGGGTGAAGTACAGGGTACCACAAGGGCAATGTGAACCGTCTGGAGGGAGGAAATATGTTCACAACGCATCACCGATTATCACGTGGTGAAGTACAGGGCACGACAAGGGCGATGTTAACCGTCTGGAGGGAGGGAATATGTTCACAACGCATCACCGATTATCACGTGGTGAAGTACAGGGCACCACAAGGGCGATGTTAACCGTCTGGAGGGAGGAAATATGTTCACAACGCAATGCCGATTATCACGTGGTGAAGTACAGGGTACCACAAGGGCGATGTTAACCGTCTGGAGGGAGGAAATATGTTCACAACGCATCACCGATTATCACGTGGTGAAGTACAGGGCACCACGAGGGCGATGTTAACTGTCTGGAGGGAGGAAATATGTTCACAACGCATCACCGATTATCACGTGGTGAAGTACAGGGCACCACAAGGGCGATGTTAACAGTCTGGAGGGAGGAAATATGTTCACAACGCAATGCCGATTATCACGTGGTGAAGTACAGGGCACCACAAGGGCGATGTTAACCGTCTGGAGGGAGGGAATATGTTCACAACGCATCACCGATTATCACGTGGTGAAGTACAGGGCACCACAAAGGCGATGTTAACCGTCTGGAGGGAGGAAATATGTTCACAACGCATCACCAATTATCACGTGGTGAAGTACAGGGCACCACAAGGGCGATGTTAACCGTCTGGTGGGAGGAAATATGTTCACAACCATCACCGATTATCACGTGTTGGAGTACAGGGCACCACAAGGGCGATGTTGACCGTCTGGAGGGAGGAAATATGTTCACAACGCATCACCGATTATCACGTGGTGATGTACAGGGTACCACAAGGGCGATGTTAACCGTCTGGAGGGAGGAAATATGTTCACAACGCAATGCCGATTATCACGTGGTGAAGTACAGGGCACCACAAGGGCGATGTTAACCGTCTGGAGGGAGGAAATATGTTCACAACGCAATGCCGATGATCACGTGGTGAAGTACAGGGTACCACAAGGGCGATGTTAACCGTCTGGAAGGTGGAAATATGTTCACAACGCATCACCGATTATCACGTGGTGAAGTATAGGGTACCACAAGGGCGATGTTAACCGTCTGGAGGGAGGAAATATGTTCACAACGCATCATCGATTATCACGTGGTGAAGTACAGGGCACCACAAGGGCGATGTTAACAGTCTGGAGGGAGGAAATATGTTCACAACGCAATGCCGATTATCACGTGGTGAAGTACAGGGCACCACAAGGGCGATGTTAACCGTCTGGAGAGAGGAAATATGTTCACAACGCATCACCGATTATCACGTGGTGAAGTACAGGGCACCACAAGGGCGATGTTAACCGTCTGGAGGGCGGGAATATGTTCACAACGCATCACCGATTATCACGTGGTGAAGTACAGGGCACCACAAGGGCGATGTTAACCGTCTGGAGGGAGGAAATATGTTCACAACGCAATGCCGATGATCACGTGGTGACGTACAGGGTACCACAAGGGCGATGTTAACCGTCTGGAAGGTGAAAATATGTTCACAACGCATCACCGATTATCACGTGCTGAAGTACAAGGCACCACAAGGGCGATGTTAACCGTCTGGAAGGTGAAAATATGTTCACAACGCATCACTGATTATCAAGTGTTGAAGTACAGGGCACCACAAGGGTGATGTTAACCGTCTGGAGGGAGGAAATATGTTCACAACGCATCACCGATTATCACGTGGTGAAGTACAGGGTACCACAAGGGCGATGTTAACCGTCTGGAGGGAGGAAATATGTTCACAACGCATCACCGATTATCACGTGGTGAAGTACAGGGTACCACAAGGGCGACGTTAACCGTCTGGAGGGAGGGAATATGTTCACAACGCATCACCGATTATCACGTGGTGAAGTACAGGGCACCACAAGGGCGATGTTAACCGTCTGGAGGGAGGAAATTGTTCACAACGCATCACCGATTATCACGTGGTGAAGTACAGGGTACCACAAGGGCGACGTTAACCGTCTGGAGGGAGGGAATATGTTCACAACGCATCACCGATTATCACGTGGTGAAGTACAGGGCACCACAAGGGCGATGTTAACCGTCTGGAGGGAGGAAATATGTTCACAACGCATCACCGATTATCACGTGGTGAAGTACAGGGCACCACAAGGGCGATGTTAACCGTCTGGAGGGAGGAAATATGTTCACAACGCATCACCGATTATCACGTGGTGAAGTACAGGGCACCACAAGGGCGATGTTAACCGTCTGGAGGGAGGAAATATGTTCACAACGCATCACCGATTATCACGTGGTGAAGTACAGGGCACCACAAGGGCGATGTTAACCGTCTGGAGGGAGGAAATATGTTCACAACGCATCACCGATTATCACGTGGTGAAGTACAGGGTACCACGAGGGCGATGTTAACCGTCTGGAGGGAGGAAATATGTTCACAACGCATCACCGATTATCACGGAGTGAAGTACAGGGTACCACAAGGGCAATGTTAACCGTCTGGAGGGAGGAAATATGTACACAACGCATCACCGATTATCACGTGGTGAAGTACAGGGCACCACAAGGGCGATGTTAACCGTCTGGAGGGAGGGAATATGTTCACAACGCATCACCGATTATCACGTGGTGAAGTACAGGGCACCACAAGGGCGATGTTAACCGTCTGGAGGGAGGAAATATGTTCACAACGCAATGCCGATTATCACGTGGTGAAGTACAGGGTACCACAAGGGCGATGTTAACCGTCTGGAGGGAGGAAATATGTTCACAACGCATCACCGATTATCACGTGGTGAAGTACAGGGCACCACGAGAGCGATGTTAACTGTCTGGAGGGAGGAAATATGTTCACAACGCATCACCGATTATCACGTGGTGAAGTACAGGGCACCACAAGGGCGATGTTAACAGTCTGGAGGGAGGAAATATGTTCACAACGCAATGCCGATTATCACGTGGTGAAGTACAGGGCACCACAAGGGCGATGTTAACCGTCTGGAGGGAGGAAATATGTTCACAACGCATCACCGATTATCACATGGTGAAGTACAGGGCACCACAAAGGCGATGTTAACCGTCTGGAGGGAGGAAATATGTTCACAACGCATCACCGATTATCACGTGGTGAAGTACAGGGCACCACAAGGGCGATGTTAACCGTCTGGTGGGAGGAAATATGTTCACAACGCATCACCGATTATCACGTGGTGGATTACAGGGCACCACAAGGGCGATGTTGACCGTCTGGAGGGAGGAAATATGTTCACAACGCATCACCGATTATCACGTGGTGATGTACAGGGTACCACAAGGGCGATGTTAACCGTCTGGAGGGAGGAAATATTTTCACAACGCAATGCCGATTATCACGTGGTGAAGTACAGGGCACCACAAGGGCGATGTTAACCGTCTGGAGGGAGGAAATATGTTCACAACGCAATGCCGATGATCACGTGGTGAAGTACAGGGTACCACAAGGGCGATGTTAACCGTCTGGAAGGTGGAAATTTGTTCACAACGCATCACCGATTATCACGTGGTGAAGTATAGGGTACCACAAGGGCGATGTTAACCGTCTGGAGGGAGGAGATATGTTCACAACGCAATGCCGATTATCACGTGGTGAAGTACAGGGCACCACAAGGGCGATGTTAACCGTCTGGAGGGAGGAAATATGTTCACAACGCATCACCGATTATCACGTGGTGAAGTACAGGGTACCACAAGGGCAATGTTAACCGTCTGGAGGGAGGAAATATGTTCACAACGCAATGCCGATGATCACGAGGTGAAGTACAGGGCACCACAAGGGCGATGTTAACGGTCTGGAGGGAGGAAATATGTTCACAACGCATCACCGATTATCACGTGGTGAAGTAAAGGGCACCACAAGGGCGATGTTAACCGTCTGGAGGAAGGAAATATGTTCACAACGCAATGCCGATTATCACGTGGAGAAGTACAGGGCACCACAAGGGCGATGTTAACCGTTTGGAGGGAGGAAATATGTTCACAACGCATCACCGATTATCACGTGGTGAAGCACAGGGCACCACAAGGGCGATGTTAACCGTCTTGAGGGAGGAAATATGTTCACAACGCATCACCGATTATCACGTGGTGAAGTACAGGGTACCACAAGGGCGATGTTAACCGTCTGGAGGGAGGAAATATGTTCACAACGCATCACCGATTATCACGTGGTGAAGTACAGGGTACCACAAGGGCGATGTTAACCGTCTGGAGGGAGGAAATATGTTCACAACGCATCACCGATTATCACGTGGTGAAGTACAGGGTACCACAAGGGCGATGTTAACCGTCTGGAGGGAGGAAATATGTTCATAACGCATCACCGATTATCACGTGGTGAAGTAAAGGGCACCACAAGGGCGATGTTAACCGTCTGGAGGGAGGAAATATGTTCACAACGCATCACCGATTATCACGTGGTGAAGTACAGGGCACCACAAGGGCGATGTTAACCGTCTGGAGGGAGGAAATATGTTCACAACGCAATGCCGCTGATCACGTGGTGAAGTACAGGGTACCACAAGGGCGATGGTAACCGTCTGGAGGGAGGAAATATGTTCACAACGCATCACCGATTATCACGTGGTGAAGTACAGGGCACCACAAGGGCGATGTTAACCGTCTGGAGGGAGGAAATATGTTCACAACGCATCACCGATTATCACGTGGTGAAGTACAGGGCACCACAAGGGCGATGTTAACCGTCTGGAGGGAGGAAATATGTTCACAACGCATCACCGATTATCACGTGGTGAAGTACAGGGCACCACAAGGGTGATGTTAACCGTCTGGAGGGAGGAAATATGTTCACAACGCAATGCCGATGATCACGTGGTGGAGTACAGGGTACCACAAGGGCGATGTTAACCGTCTGGTGGGAGGAAATATGTTCACAACGCAATGCCGATGATCACGTGGTGAAGTACAGGGCACCACAAGGGCGATGTTAACGGTCTGAAGGGAGGAAATATGTTCACAACGCATCACCGATTATCACGTGGTGAAGTACAGGGTACCACAAGGGCGATGTTGACCGTCTGGAGGGAGGAAATATGTTCACAACGCAATGCCGATGATCACGTGGTGAAGTACAGGGTACCACAAGGGCGATGTTAACCGTCTGGAAGGTGGAAATATGTTCACAACGCATCACCGATTATCACGTGGTGAAGTACAGGGTACCACAAGGGCGATGTTAACTGTCTGGAGGGAGGAAATATGTTCACAACGCATCACCGATTATCACGTGGTGAAGTACAAGGTACCACAAGGGCGATGTTAACCGTCTGGAGGGAGGAAATATGTTCACAACGCATCACCGATTATCACGTGGTGAAGTACAGGGTACCACAAGGGCGATTTTAACCGTCTGGAGGGAGGAAATATGTTCACAACGCATCACCGATTATCACGTGGTGAAGTACAGGGTACCACAAGGGCGATGTCAACCGTATGGAGGGAGGAAATATGTTCACAACGCATCACCGATTATCACGTGGTGAAGTACAGGGTACCACAAGGGCGATGTTAACCGTCTGGAGGGAGGAAATATGTTCACAACGCAATGCCGATTATCACGTGGTGAAGTACAGGGTACCACAAGGGCGATGTTAACCGTCTGGAGGGAGGAAATATGTTCACAACGCATCACCGATTATCACGTGGTGAAGTACAGGGCACCACAAGGGCGATGTTAACCGTCTGGAGGGAGGAAATATGTTCACAACGCAATGCCGATTATCACGTGGTGAAGTACAGGGCACCACAAGGGCGATGTTAACCGTCTGGGGGAAGGAAATATGTTCACAACGCAATGCCGATTATCACGTGGTGAAGTACAGGGCACCACAAGGGCGATGTTAACCGTCTGGAGGGAGGAAATATGTTCACAACGCATCACCGATGATCACGTGGTGAAGTAGAGGGTACCACAAGGGCGATGTTAACCGTCTGGAGGGAGGAAATATGTTCACAACGCATCACCGATTATCAGTGGTGAAGAACAGGGTACCACAAGGGCGATGTTAACCGTCTGGAGGGAGGAAATATGTTCACAACGCATCACCGATTATCACGTGGTGAAGTACAGGGCACCACAAGGGCTATGTTAACCCTCTGGAAGGAGGAAATATGTTCACAACGCAATGCCGATGATCACGTGGTGAAGTACAGGGCACCACAAGGGCGATGTTAACCGTCTGGAGGGAGGAAATATGTTCACAACGCATCACCGATCATCACGTGGTGAAGTACAGGGCACCACGAGGGCGATGTTAACCCTCTGGACTGAGGAAATATGTTCACAACGCAATGCCGATTATCAAGTGGTGATGTACAGGGCACCACAAGGGTGATGTTAACCGTCTGGAGAGAGGAAATATGTTCACAACGCATCACCGATTATCACGTGGTGAAGTACAGGGTACCACAAGGGCGATGTTAACCGTCTGGAGGGAGAAAATATGTTCACAACGCATCACCGATTATCACGTGGTGAAGTACAGGGCACCACAAGGGCGATGTTAACCGTCTGGAGTGAGGAAATATGTTCACAACGCATCACCGATTATCACGTGGTGAAGTACAGGGTACCACAAGGGTGATGTTAACCGTCTGGAGGGAGGAAATATGTTCACAACGCATCACCGATTATCACGTGGTGAAGTACAGGGCACCACAAGGGCGATGTTAACCGTCTGGAGGGAGGAAATATGATCACAACGCAATGCCGATCATCACGTGGTGGAGTACAGGGTACCACAAGGGCGATGTTAAACGTCTGGAGGGAGGAAATATGTTCACAACGCATCACCGATTATCACGTGGTGATGTACAGGGCACCACAAGGGCGATGTTAACCGTCTGGAGGGAGGAAATATGATCACAACGCATCACCGATTATCACGTGGTGAAGTACAGGGCACCACAAGGGCGATGTTAACCGTCTGGAGGGAGGAAATATGTTCACAACGCATCACCGATTATCACGTGGTGAAGTACAGGGCACCACAAGGGTGATGTTAACCGTCTGGAGGAAGGAAATATGTTCACAACGCATCACCGATTATCACGTGGTGATGTACAGGGTACCACAAGGGCGATGTTAACCGTCTGGAGGGAGGAAATATGTTCACAACGCATCACCGATTATCACGTGGTGAAGTAAAGGGCACCACAAGGGCGATGTTAACCGTCTGGAGGGAGGAAATATGTTCACAACGCAATGCCGATTATCACGTGGTGAAGTACAGGGCACCACAAGGGCGATGTTAACCGTCTGGAGGGAGGAAATATGTTCACAACGCAATGCCGATTATCACGTGGTGAAGTACAGGGCACCACAAGGGCGATGTTAACCGTCTGGAGGGAGGAAATATGTTCACAACGCATCACCGATGATCACGTGGTGAAGTAGAGGGTACCACAAGGGCGATGTTAACCGTCTGGAGGGAGGAAATATGTTCACAACGCATCACCGATTATCACGTGGTGAAGTACAGGGTACCACAAGGGCGATGTTAACCGTCTGGAGGGAGGAAATATGTTCACAACGCATCACCGATTATCACGTGGTGAAGTACAGGGCACCACAAGGGCTATGTTAACCCTCTGGAAGGAGGAAATATGTTCACAACGCAATGTCGATTATCACGTGGTGAAGTACAGGGCACCACAAGGGCGATGTTAACCGTCTGGAGGGAGAAAATATGTTCACAACGCATCACCGATCATCACGTGGTGAAGTACAGGGCACCACGAGGGCGATGTTAACCCTCTGGACTGAGGAAATATGTTCACAACGCAATGCCGATTATCAAGTGGTGATGTACAGGGCACCACAAGGGTGATGTTAACCGTCTGGAGAGAGGAAATATGTTCACAACGCATCACCGATTATCACGTGGTGAAGTACAGGGTACCACAAGGGCGATGTTAACCGTCTGGAGGGAGAAAATATGTTCACAACGCATCACCGATTATCACGTGGTGAAGTACAGGGCACCACAAGGGCGATGTTAACCGTCTGGAGTGAGGAAATATGTTCACAACGCATCACCGATTATCACGTGGTGAAGTACAGGGTACCACAAGGGTGATGTTAACCGTCTGGAGGGAGGAAATATGTTCACAACGCATCACCGATTATCACGTGGTGAAGTACAGGGCACCACAAGTACGATGTTAACCGTCTGGAGGGAGGAAATATGATCACAACGCATCACCGATTATCACGTGGTGAAGTACAGGGTACCACAAGGGCGATGTTAACCGTCTGGAGGGAGGAAATATGTTCACAACGCATCACCGATTATCACGTGGTGAAGTACAGGGTACCACAAGGGTGATGTTAACCGTCTGGAGGGAGGAAATATGTTCACAACGCATCACCGATTATCACGTGGTGAAGTACAGGGTACCACAAGGGTGATGTTAACCGTCTGGAGGGAGGAAATATGTTCACAACGCATCACCGATTATCACGTGGTGAAGTACAGGGTACCACAAGGGTGATGTTAACCGTCTGGAGGGAGGAAATATGTTCACAAAGCATCACCGATTATCACGTGGTGAAGTACAGGGCACCACAAGGGCGATGTTAACCGTCTGGAGGGAGGAAATATGATCACAACGCATCACCGATTATCACGTGGTGAAGTACAGGGTACCACAAGGGTGATGTTAACCGTCTGGAGGGAGGAAATATGTTCACAACGCATCACCGATTATCACGTGGTGAAGTACAGGGCACCACAAGGGCGATGTTAACCGTCTGGAGGGAGGAAATATGTTCACAACGCATCATCGATTATCACGTGGTGAAGTACAGGGTACCACAAGGGCGATGTTAACCGTCTGGAGTGAGGAAATATGTTCACAACGCATCACCGATTATCACGTGGTGAGGTACAGGGTACCACAAGGGTGATGTTAACCGTCTGGAGGGAGGAAATATGTTCACAACGCATCACCGATTATCACGTGGTGAAGTACAGGGCACCACAAGGGCGATGTTAACCGTCTGGAGGGAGGAAATATGTTCACAACGCATCACCGATCATCACGTGGTGAAGTACAGGGCACCACAAGGGCGATGTTAACCGTCTGGAGGGAGGAAATATGATCACAACGCATCACCGATTATCACGTGGTGAAGTACAGGGTACCACAAGGGCGATGTTAACCGTCTGGAGGGAGGAAATATGTTCACAACGCATCACCGATTATCACGTGGTGGAGTACAGGGTACCACAAGGGTGATGTTAACCGTCTGGAGGGAGGAAATATGTTCACAACCCAATGCCGATTATCACGTGGTGAAGTACAGGGCACCACAAGGGCGATGTTAACCGTCTGGAGGGAGGAAATATGTTCACAACGCAATGCCGATGATCACGTGGTGAAGTACAGGGTACCACAAGGGCGATGTTAACCGTCTGGAAGGTGGAAATATGTTCACAACGCATCACCGATTATCACGTGGTGAAGTACAGGGTACCACAAGGGCGATGTTAACCGTCTGGAGGGAGGAAATATGTTCACAACGCATCACCGATTATCACGTGGTGAAGTACAGGGCACCACAAGGGCGATGTTAACCGTCTGGAGGGAGGAAATATGTTCACAACGCATCACCGATTATCACGTGGTGAAGTACAGGGTACCACAAGGGCAATGTTAACCGTCTGGAGGGAGGAAATATGTTCACAACGCAATGCCGATGATCACGTGGTGAAGTACAGGGCACCACAAGGGCGATGTTAACCGTCTGGAGGAAGGAAATATGATCACAACGCATCACCGATTATCACGTGGTGAAGTACAGGGCACCACAAGGGTGATGTTAACCGTCTGGAGGGAGGAAATATGTTCACAACGCAATGCCGATTATCACGTGGTGAAGTACAGGGCACCACAAGGGCGATGTTAACCGTCTGGAGGGAGGAAATATGTTCACAACGCAATGCCGATTATCACGTGGTGAAGTACAGGGCACCACAAGGGCGATGTTAACCGTCTGGAGGGAGGAAATATGTTCACAACGCATCTCCGATGATCACGTTGTGAAGTAGAGGGTACCACAAGGGCGATGTTAACCGTCTGGAGGGAGGAAATATGTTCACAACGCATCACCGATTATCACGTGGTGAAGTAAAGGGTACCACAAGGGCGATGTTAACCGTCTGGAGGGAGGAAATATGTTCACAACGCATCACCGATTATCACGTGGTGAAGTACAGGGCACCACAAGGGCTATGTTAACCCTCTGGAAGGAGGAAATATGTTCACAACGCAATGCCGATGATCACGTGGTGAAGTACAGGGCACCACAAGGGCGATGTTAACCGACTGGAGGGAGGAAATATGTTCACAACGCATCACCGATCATCACGTGGTGAAGTACAGGGCACCACGAGGGCGATGTTAACCCTCTGGAAGGAGGAAATATGTTCACAACGCAATGCCGATTATCACGTGGTGATGTACAGGGCACCACAAGGGTGATGTTAACCGTCTGGAGAGAGGAAATATGTTCACAACGCATCACCGATTATCACGTGGTGAAGTACAGGGTACCACAAGGGCGATGTTAACCGTCTGGAGGGAGAAAATATGTTCACAACGCATCACCGATTATCACGTGGTGAAGTACAGGGCACCACAAGGGCGATGTTAACCGTCTGGAGTGAGGAAATATGTTCACAACGCATCACCGATTATCACGTGGTGAAGTACAGGGTACCACAAGGGTGATGTTAACCGTCTGGAGGGAGGAAATATGTTCACAACGCATCACCGATTATCACGTGGTGAAGTACAGGGCACCACAAGGGCGATGTTAACCGTCTGGAGGGAGGAAATATGATCACAACGCATCACCGATTATCACGTGGTGAAGTACAGGGTACCACATGGGCGATGTTAACCGTTTGGAGGGAGGAAATATGATCACAACGCATCACCGATTATCACGTGGTGAAGTACAGGGTACCACAAGGGTGATGTTAACCGTCTGGAGGGAGGAAATATGTTCACAACGCATCACCGATTATCACGTGGTGATGTACAGGGTACCACAAGGGCGATGTTAACCGTCTGGAGGGAGGAAATATGATCACAACGCATCACCGATTATCACGTGGTGAAGTACAGGGTACCACAAGGGTGATGTTAACCGTCTGGAGGGAGGAAATATGTTCACAACGCATCACCGATTATCACGTGGTGAAGTACAGGGTACCACAAGGGTGATGTTAACCGTCTGGAGGGAGGAAATATGTTCACAACGCATCACCGATTATCACTTGGTGAAGTACAGGGTACCACAAGGGTGATGTTAACCGTCTGGAGGGAGGAAATATGTTCACAACGCATCACCGATTATCACGTGGTGAAGTACAGGGTACCACATGGGCGATGTTAACCGTCTGGAGGGAGGAAATATGATCACAACGCATCACCGATTATCACGTGGTGAAGTACAGGGTACCACAAGGGTGATGTTAACCGTCTGGAGGGAGGAAATATGTTCACAACGCATCACCGATTATCACGTGGTGAAGTAGAGGGTACCACAAGGGCGATGTTAACCGTCTGGAGTGAGGAAATATGTTCACAACGCATCACCGATTATCACGTGGTGAAGTACAGGGCACCACAAGGGCGATGTTAACCGTCTGGAGGGAGGAAATATGTTCACAACGCATCACCGATCATCACGTGGTGAAGTACAGGGCACCACAAGGGCGATGTTAACCGTCTGGAGGGAGGAAATATGATCACAACGCATCACCGATTATCACGTGGTGAAGTACAGGGTACCACAAGGGCGATGTTAACCGTCTGGAGGGAGGAAATATGTTCACAACGCATCACCGATTATCACGTGGTGGAGTACAGGGTACCACAAGGGTGATGTTAACCGTCTGGAGGGAGGAAATATGTTCACAACCCAATGCCGATTATCACGTGGTGAAGTACAGGGCACCACAAGGGCGATGTTAACCGTCTGGAGGGAGGAAATATGTTCACAACGCAATGCCGATGATCACGTGGTGAAGTACAGGGTACCACAAGGGCGATGTTAACCGTCTGGAAGGTGGAAATATGTTCACAACGCATCACCGATAATCACGTGGTGAAGTACAGGGTACCACAAGGGCGATGTTAACCGTCTGGAGGGAGGAAATATGTTCACAACGCATCACCGATTATCACGTGGTGAAGTACAGGGCACCACAAGGGCGATGTTAACCGTCTGGAGGGAGGAAATATGTTCACAACGCATCACCGATTATCACGTGGTGAAGTACAGGGTACCACAAGGGCAATGTTAACCGTCTGGAGGGAGGAAATATGTTCACAACGCAATGCCGATGATCACGTGGTGAAGTACAGGGCACCACAAGGGCGATGTTAACCGTCTGGAGGAAGGAAATATGATCACAACGCATCACCGATTATCACGTGGTGAAGTACAGGGCACCACAAGGGTGATGTTAACCGTCTGGAGGGAGGAAATATGTTCACAACGCAATGCCGATTATCACGTGGTGATGTACAGGGCACCACAAGGGTGATGTTAACCGTCTGGAGGGAGGAAATATGTTCACAACGCATCACCGATCATCACGTGGTGAAGTACAGGGCACCACAAGGGCGATGTTAACCGTCTGGAGGGAGGAAATATGTTCACAACGCAATGCCGCTGATCACGTGGTGATGTACAGGGTACCACAAGGGCGATGTTAACCGTCTGGTGGGAGGAAATATGTACACAACGCAATGCCGATGATCACGTGGTGAAGTACAGGGCACCACAAGGGCGATGTTAACGGTCTGGAGGGAGGAAATATGTTCACAACGCATCACCGATTATCACGTGGTGAAGTAAAGGGCACCACAAGGGCGATGTTAACCGTCTGGAGGAAGGAAATATGTTCACAACGCAATGCCGATTATCACGTGGTGAAGTACAGGGCACCACAAGGGCGATGTTAACCGTCTGGAGGGAGGAAATATGTTCACAACGCATCACCGATTATCACGTGGTGAAGTACAGGGCACCACAAGGGCGATGTTAAACGTCTTGAGGGAGGAAATATGTCCACAACGCATCACCGATTATCACGTGGTGAAGTACAGGGCACCACAAGGGCGATGTTAATCGTCTGGAGGGAGGAAATATGTTCACAACGCATCACCGATTATCACGTGGTGAAGTACAGGGCACCACAAGGGCGATGTTAACCGTCTGAAGGGAAGAAATATGTTCACAACGCAATGCCGATGATCACGTGGTGAAGTACAGGGTACCACAAGGGCGATGTTAACCGTCTGGAGGGAGGAATTATGTTCACAACGCATCACCGATTATCACGTGGTGAAGAACAGGGCACCACAAGGGCGATGTTAACCGTCTGGAGGGAGGAAATATGTTCACAACGCATCACCGATTATCACGTGGTGAAGTACAGGGCACCACAAGGGCGATGTTAACCGTCTGGAGGGAGGAAATATGTTCACAACGCATCACCGATTATCACTTGGTGAAGTACAGGGCACCACAAGGGTGATGTTAACCGTCTGGAGGAAGGAAATATGTTCACAACGCATCACCGATTATCACGTGGTGATGAACAGGGTACCACAAGGGCGATGTTAACCGTCTGGAGGGAGGAAATATGTTCACAACGCATCACCGATTATCACGTGGTGAAGTACAGGGCACCACAAGGGCGATGTTAACCGTCTGGAGGGAGGAAATATGTTCACAACGCAATGCCGATTATCACGTGGTGAAGTACAGGGCACCACAAGGGCGATGTTAACCGTCTGGAGGGAGGAAATATGTTCACAACGCAATGCCGATTATCACGTGGTGAAGTACAGGGCACCACAAGGGCGATGTTAACCGTCTGGAGGGAGGAAATATGTTCACAACGCATCTCCGATGATCACGTTGTGAAGTAGAGGGTACCACAAGGGCGATGTTAACCGTCTGGAGGGAGGAAATATGTTCACAACGCATCACCGATTATCACGTGGTGAAGTACAGGGTACCACAAGGGCGATGTTAACCGTCTGGAGGGAGGAAATATGTTCACAACGCATCACCGATTATCACGTGGTGAAGTACAGGGCACCACAAGGGCTATGTTAACCCTCTGGAAGGAGGAAATATGTTCACAACGCAATGCCGATGATCACGTGGTGAAGTACAGGGCACCACAAGGGCGATGTTAACCGACTGGAGGGAGGAAATATGTTCACAACGCATCACCGATCATCACGTGGTGAAGTACAGGGCACCACGAGGGCGATGTTAACCCTCTGGAAGGAGGAAATATGTTCACAACGCAATGCCGATTATCACGTGGTGATGTACAGGGCACCACAAGGGTGATGTTAACCGTCTGGAGAGAGGAAATATGTTCACAACGCATCACCGATTATCACGTGGTGAAGTACAGGGTACCACAAGGGCGATGTTAACCGTCTGGAGGGAGAAAATATGTTCACAACGCATCACCGATTATCACGTGGTGAAGTACAGGGCACCACAAGGGCGATGTTAACCGTCTGGAGTGAGGAAATATGTTCACAACGCATCACCGATTATCACGTGGTGAAGTACAGGGTACCACAAGGGTGATGTTAACCGTCTGGAGGGAGGAAATATGTTCACAACGCATCACCGATTATCACGTGGTGAAGTACAGGGCACCACAAGGGCGATGTTAACCGTCTGGAGGGAGGAAATATGATCACAACGCATCACCGATTATCACGTGGTGAAGTACAGGGTACCACATGGGCGATGTTAACCGTCTGGAGGGAGGAAATATGATCACAACGCATCACCGATTATCACGTGGTGAAGTACAGGGTACCACAAGGGTGATGTTAACCGTCTGGAGGGAGGAAATATGTTCACAACGCATCACCGATTATCACGTGGTGATGTACAGGGTACCACAAGGGCGATGTTAACCGTCTGGAGGGAGGAAATATGATCACAACGCATCACCGATTATCACGTGGTGAAGTACAGGGTACCACAAGGGTGATGTTAACCGTCTGGAGGGAGGAAATATGTTCACAACGCATCACCGATTATCACGTGGTGAAGTACAGGGTACCACAAGGGTGATGTTAACCGTCTGGAGGGAGGAAATATGTTCACAACGCATCACCGATTATCACTTGGTGAAGTACAGGGTACCACAAGGGTGATGTTAACCGTCTGGAGGGAGGAAATATGTTCACAACGCATCACCGATTATCACGTGGTGAAGTACAGGGTACCACATGGGCGATGTTAACCGTCTGGAGGGAGGAAATATGATCACAACGCATCACCGATTATCACGTGGTGAAGTACAGGGTACCACAAGGGTGATGTTAACCGTCTGGAGGGAGGAAATATGTTCACAACGCATCACCGATTATCACGTGGTGAAGTAGAGGGTACCACAAGGGCGATGTTAACCGTCTGGAGTGAGGAAATATGTTCACAACGCATCACCGATTATCACGTGGTGAAGTACAGGGTACCATAAGGGTGATATTAACCGTCTGGAGGGAGGAAATATGTTCACAACGCATCACCGATTATCACGTGGTGAAGTACAGGGTACCACAAGGGTGATGTTAACCGTCTGGAGGGAGGAAATATGTTCACAACGCATCACCGATTATCACGTGTTGAAGTACAGGGTACCACAAGGGTGATGTTAACCGTCTGGAGGGAGGAAATATGTTCACAACGCATCACCGATTATCACGTGGTGAAGTACAGGGCACCACAAGGGCGATGTTAACCGTCTGGAGGGAGGAAATATGATCACAACGCATCACCGATTATCACGTGGTGAAGTACAGGGTACCACAAGGGTGATGTTAACCGTCTGGAGGGAGGAAATATGTTCACAACGCATCACCGATTATCACGTGGTGAAGTACAGGGCACCACAAGGGCGATGTTAACCGTCTGGAGGGAGGAAATATGTTCACAACGCATCACCGATTATCACGTGGTGAAGTACAGGGTACCACAAGGGCGATGTTAACCGTCTGGAGTGAGGAAATATGTTCACAACGCATCACCGATTATCACGTGGTGAAGTACAGGGTACCACAAGGGTGATGTTAACCGTCTGGAGGAAGGAAATATGTTCACAACGCATCACCGATTATCACGTGGTGAAGTACAGGGCACCACAAGGGCGATGTTAACCGTCTGGAGGGAGGAAATATGATCACAACGCATCACCGATTATCACGTGGTGAAGTACAGGGCACCACAAGGGCGATTTTAACCGTCTGGAGGGAGGAAATATGTTCACAACGCATCACCGATTATCACGTGGTGAAGTACAGGGCACCACAAGGGCGATGTTAACCGTCTGGAGGGAGGAAATATGTTCACAACGCATCACCGATTATCACGTGGTGAAGTACAGGGCACCACAAGGGCGATGTTAACCGTCTGGAGGGAGGAAATATGTTCACAACGCATCACCGATTATCACGTGTTGAAGTACAGGGTACCACAAGGGCGATGTTAACCGTCTGGAGGAAGGAAATATGTTCACAAAGCATCACCGATTATCACGGGGTGAAGTACAGGGTACCACAAGGGCAATGTTAACCGTCTGGAGGGAGGAAATATGTTCACAACGCATCACCGATTATCACGTGGTGAAGTACAGGGCACCACAAGGGCGATGTTAACCGTCTGGAGGGAGGGAATATGTTCACAACGCATCACCGATTATCACGTGGTGAAGTACAGGGCACCACAAGGGCGATGTTAACCGTCTGGAGGGAGGAAATATGTTCACAACGCAATGCCGATTATCACGTGGTGAAGTACAGGGTACCACAAGGGCGATGTTAACCGTCTGGAGGGAGGAAATATGTTCACAACGCATCACCGATTATCACGTGGTGAAGTACAGGGCACCACGAGGGCGATGTTAACTGTCTGGAGGGAGGAAATATGTTCACAACGCATCACCGATTATCACGTGGTGAAGTACAGGGCACCACAAGGGCGATGTTAACAGTCTGGAGGGAGGAAATATGTTCACAACGCAATGCCGATTATCACGTGGTGAAGTACAGGGCACCACAAGGGCGATGTTAACCGTCTGGAGGGAGGAAATATGTTCACAACGCATCACCGATTATCACGTGGTGAAGTACAGGGCACCACAAAGGCGATGTTAACCGTCTGGAGGGAGGAAATATGTTCACAACGCATCACCGATTATCACGTGGTGAAGTACAGGGCACCACAAGGGCGATGTTAACCGTCTGGTGGGAGGAAATATGTTCACAACGCATCACCGATTATCACGTGGTGGAGTACAGGGCACCACAAGGGCGATGTTGACCGTCTGGAGGGAGGAAATATGTTCACAACGCATCACCGATTATCACGTGGTGATGTACAGGGTACCACAAGGGCGATGTTAACCGTCTGGAGGGAGGAAATATGTTCACAACGCAATGCCGATTATCACGTGGTGAAGTACAGGGCACCACAAGGGCGATGTTAACCGTCTGGAGGGAGGAAATATGTTCACAACGCAATGCCGATGATCACGTGGTGAAGTACAGGGTACCACAAGGGCGATGTTAACCGTCTGGAAGGTGGAAATATGTTCACAACGCATCACCGATTATCACGTGGTGAAGTATAGGGTACCACAAGGGCGATGTTAACCGTCTGGAGGGAGGAAATATGTTCACAACGCATCACCGATTATCACGTGGTGAAGTACAGGGCACCACAAGGGCGATGTTAACCGTCTGGAGGGAGGGAATATGTTCACAACGCATCACCGATTATCACGTGGTGAAGTACAGGGCACCACAAGGGCGATGTTAACCGTCTGGAGGGAGGAAATATGTTCACAACGCAATGCCGATTATCACGTGGTGACGTACAGGGTACCACAAGGGCGATGTTAACCGTCTGGAAGGTGGAAATATGTTCACAACGCATCACCGATTATCACGTGCTGAAGTACAAGGCACCACAAGGGCGATGTTAACCGTCTGGAAGGTGGAAATATGTTCACAACGCATCACTGATTATCAAGTGGTGAAGTACAGGGCACCACAAGGGTGATGTTAACCGTCTGGAGGGAGGAAATATGTTCACAACGCATCACCGATTATCACGTGGTGAAGTACAGGGTACCACAAGGGCGATGTTAACCGTCTGGAGGGAGGAAATATGTTCACAACGCATCACCGATTATCACGTGGTGAAGTACAGGGTACCACAAGGGCGATGTTAACCGTCTGGAGGGAGGAAATATGTTCACAACGCATCACCGATTATCACGGGGTGAAGTACAGGGTACCACAAGGGCAATGTTAACCGTCTGGAGGGAGGAAATATGTTCACAACGCATCACCGATTATCACGTGGTGAAGTACAGGGTACCACAAGGGCGACGTTAACCGTCTGGAGGGAGGGAATATGTTCACAACGCATCACCGATTATCACGTGGTGAAGTACAGGGCACCACAAGGGCGAAGTTAACCGTCTGGAGGGAGGAAATATGTTCACAACGCATCACCGATTATCACGTGGTGAAGTACAGGGTACCACAAGGGCGACGTTAACCGTCTGGAGGGAGGGAATATGTTCACAACGCATCACCGATTATCACGTGGTGAAGTACAGGGCACCACAAGGGCGATGTTAACCGTCTGGAGGGAGGAAATATGTTCACAACGCATCACCGATTATAACGTGGTGAAGTACAGGGCACCACAAGGGCGATGTTAACCGTCTGGAGGAAGGAAATATGTTCACAACGCATCACCGATTATCACGTGGTGAAGTACAGGGCACCACAAGGGCGATGTTAACCGTCTGGAGGGAGGAAATATGTTCACAACGCATCACCGATTATAGCGTGGTGAAGTACAGGGCACCACAAGGGCGATGTTAACCGTCTGGAGGGAGAAAATATGTTCACAACGCATCACCGATTATCACGTGGTGAAGTACAGGGTACCACAAGGGCGATGTTAACCGTCTGGAGGGAGGAAATATGTTCACAACGCATCACCGATTATCACGGGGTGAAGAACAGGGTACCACAAGGGCAATGTTAACCGTCTGGAGGGAGGAAATATGTTCACAACGCATCACCAATTATCACGTGGTGAAGTACAGGGCACCACAAGGGCGATGTTAACCGTCTGGAGGGAGGGAATATGTTCACAACGCATCACCGATTATCACGTGGTGAAGTACAGGGCACCACAAGGGCGATGTTAACCGTCTGGAGGGAGGAAATATGTTCACAACGCAATGCCGATTATCACGTGGTGAAGTACAGGGTACCACAAGGGCGATGTTAACCGTCTGGAGGGAGGAAATATGTTCACAACGCATCACCGATTATCACGTGGTGAAGTACAGGGCACCACGAGGGCGATGTTAACTGTCTGGAGGGAGGAAATATGTTCACAACGCATCACCGATTATCACGTGGTGAAGTACAGGGCACCACAAGGGCGATGTTAACAGTCTGGAGGGAGGAAATATGTTCACAACGCATCACCGATTATCACGTGGTGAAGTACAGGGCACCACAAGGGCGATGTTAACCGTCTGGAGGGAGGAAATATGTTCACAACGCATCACCGATTATCACGTGGTGAAGTACAGGGCACCACAAAGGCGATGTTAACCGTCTGGAGGGAGGAAATATGTTCACAACGCATCACCGATTATCACGTGGTGAAGTACAGGGCACCACAAGGGCGATGTTGACCGTCTGGTGGGAGGAAATATGTTCACAACGCGTCACCGATTATCACGTGTTGGAGTACAGGGCACCACAAGGGCGATGTTGACCGTCTGGAGGGAGGAAATATGTTCACAACGCATCACCGATTATCACGTGGTGATGTACAGGGTACCACAAGGGCGATGTTAACCGTCTGGAGGGAGGAAATATGTTCACAACGCAATGCCGATTATCACGTGGTGAAGTACAGGGCACCACAAGGGCGATGTTAACCGTCTGGAGGGAGGAAATATGTTCACAACGCAATGCCGATGATCACGTGGTGAAGTACAGGGTACCACAAGGGCGATGTTAACCGTCTGGAAGGTGGAAATATGTTCACAACGCATCACCGATTATCACGTGGTGAAGTATAGGGTACCACAAGGGCGATGTTAACCGTCTGGAGGGAGGAAATATGTTCACAACGCATCACCGATTATCACGTGGTGAAGTACAGGGCACCACAAGGGCGATGTTAACAGTCTGGAGGGAGGAAATATGTTCACAACGCAATGCCGATTATCACGTGGTGAAGTACAGGGCACCACAAGGGCGATGTTAACCGTCTGGAGAGAGGAAATATGTTCACAACGCATCACCGATTATCACGTGGTGAAGTACAGGGCACCACAAGGGCGATGTTAACCGTCTGGAGGGAGGGAATATGTTCACAACGCATCACCGATTATCACGTGGTGAAGTACAGGGCACCACAAGGGCGATGTTAACCGTCTGGAGGGAGGAAATATGTTCACAACGCAATGCCGATGATCACGTGGTGACGTACAGGGTACCACAAGGGCGATGTTAACCGTCTGGAAGGTGAAAATATGTTCACAACGCATCACCGATTATCACGTGCTGAAGTACAAGGCACCACAAGGGCGACGTTAACCGTCTGGAAGGTGAAAATATGTTCACAACGCATCACTGATTATCAAGTGTTGAAGTACAGGGCACCACAAGGGTGATGTTAACCGTCTGGAGGGAGGAAATATGTTCACAACGCATCACCGATTATCACGTGGTGAAGTACAGGGTACCACAAGGGCGATGTTAACCGTCTGGAGGGAGGAAATATGTTCACAACGCATCACCGATTATCACGTGGTGAAGTACAGGGTACCACAAGGGCGACGTTAACCGTCTGGAGGAAGGGAATATGTTCACAACGCATCACCGATTATCACGTGGTGAAGTACAGGGCACCACAAGGGCGATGTTAACCGTCTGGAGGGAGGAAATATGTTCACAACGCATCACCGATTATCACGTGGTGAAGTACAGGGTACCACAAGGGCGACGTTAACCGTCTGGAGGGAGGGAATATGTTCACAACGCATCACCGATTATCACGTGGTGAAGTACAGGGCACCACAAGGGCGATGTTAACCGTCTGGAGGGAGGAAATATGTTCACAACGCATCACCGATTATCACGTGGTGAAGTACAGGGCACCACAAGGGCGATGTTAACCGTCTGGAGGGAGGAAATATGTTCACAACGCATCACCGATTATCACGTGGTGAAGTACAGGGCACCACAAGGGCGATGTTAACCGTCTGGAGGGAGGAAATATGTTCACAACGCATCACCGATTATCACGTGGTGAAGTACAGGGTACCACAAGGGCGATGTTAACCGTCTGGAGGGAGGAAATATGTTCACAACGCATCACCGATTATCACGGAGTGAAGTACAGGGTACCACAAGGGCAATGTTAACCGTCTGGAGGGAGGAAATATGTTCACAACGCATCACCGATTATCACGTGGTGAAGTACAGGGCACCACAAGGGCGATGTTAACCGTCTGGAGGGAGGGAATATGTTCACAACGCATCACCGATTATCACGTGGTGAAGTACAGGGCACCACAGGGCGATGTTAACCGTCTGGAGGGAGGAAATATGTTCACAACGCAATGCCGATCATCACGTGGTGAAGTACAGGGTACCACAAGGGCGATGTTAACCGTCTGGAGGGAGGAAATATGTTCACAACGCATCACCGATTATCACGTGGTGAAGTACAGGGCACCACGAGAGCGATGTTAACTGTCTGGAGGGAGGAAATATGTTCACAACGCATCACCGATTATCACGTGGTGAAGTACAGGGCACCACAAGGGCGATGTTAACAGTCTGGAGGGAGGAAATATGTTCACAACGCAATGTCGATTATCACGTGGTGAAGTACAGGGCACCACAAGGGCGATGTTAACCGTCTGGAGGGAGGAAATATGTTCACAACGCATCACCGATTATCACGTGGTGAAGTACAGGGCACCACAAAGGCGATGTTAACCGTCTGGAGGGAGGAAATATGTTCACAACGCATCACCGATTATCACGTGGTGAAGTACAGGGCACCACAAGGGTGATGTTAACCGTCTGGTGGGAGGAAATATGTTCACAACGCATCACCGATTATCACGTGGTGGAGTACAGGGCACCACAAGGGCGATGTTGACCGTCTGGAGGGAGGAAATATGTTCACAACGCATCACCGATTATCACGTGGTGATGTACAGGGTACCACAAGGGCGATGTTAACCGTCTGGAGGTAGGAAATATGTTCACAACGCAATGCCGATTATCACGTGGTGAAGTACAGGGCACCACAAGGGCGATGTTAACCGTCTGGAGGGAGGAAATATGTTCACAACGCAATGCCGATGATCACGTGGTGAAGTACAGGGTACCACAAGGGCGATGTTAACCGTCTGGAAGGTGGAAATATGTTCACAACGCATCACCGATTATCACGTGGTGAAGTATAGGGTACCACAAGGGCGATGTTAACCGTCTGGAGGGAGGAAATATGTTCACAACGCATCATCGATTATCACGTGGTGAAGTACAGGGCACCACAAGGGCGATGTTAACCGTCTGGAGGGAGGAAATATGTTCACAACGCATCACCGATTATCACGTGGTGAAGTACAGGGCACCACAAGGGCGATGTTAACCGTCTGGAGGGAGGAAATATGTTCACAACGCATCATCGATTATCACGTGGTGAAGTACAGGGTACCACAAGGGCGATGTTAACCGTCTGGAGTGAGGAAATATGTTCACAACGCATCACCGATTATCACGTGGTGAAGTACAGGGTACCACAAGGGTGATGTTAACCGTCTGGAGGGAGGAAATATGTTCACAACGCATCACCGATTATCACGTGGTGAAGTACAGGGCACCACAAGGGCGATGTTAACCGTCTGGAGGGAGGAAATATGTTCACAACGCATCACCGATCATCACGTGGTGAAGTACAGGGCACCACAAGGGCGATGTTAACCGTCTGGAGGGAGGAAATATGATCACAACGCATCACCGATTATCACGTGGTGAAGTACAGGGTACCACAAGGGCGATGTTAACCGTCTGGAGGGAGGAAATATGTTCACAACGCATCACCGATTATCACGTGGTGGAGTACAGGGTACCACAAGGGTGATGTTAACCGTCTGGAGGGAGGAAATATGTTCACAACCCAATGCCGATTATCACGTGGTGAAGTACAGGGCACCACAAGGGCGATGTTAACCGTCTGGAGGGAGGAAATATGTTCACAACGCAATGCCGATGATCACGTGGTGAAGTACAGGGTACCACAAGGGCGATGTTAACCGTCTGGAAGGTTGAAATATGTTCACAACGCATCACCGATTATCACGTGGTGAAGTACAGGGTACCACAAGGGCGATGTTAACCGTCTGGAGGGAGGAAATATGTTCACAACGCATCACCGATTATCACGTGGTGAAGTACAGGGCACCACAAGGGCGATGTTAACCGTCTGGAGGGAGGAAATATGTTCACAACGCATCACCGATTATCACGTGGTGAAGTACAGGGTACCACAAGGGCAATGTTAACCGTCTGGAGGGAGGAAATATGTTCACAACGCAATGCCGATGATCACGTGGTGAAGTACAGGGCACCACAAGGGCGATGTTAACCGTCTGGAGGAAGGAAATATGATCACAACGCATCACCGATTATCACGTGGTGAAGTACAGGGCACCACAAGGGTGATGTTAACCGTCTGGAGGGAGGAAATATGTTCACAACGCAATGCCGATTATCACGTGGTGATGTACAGGGCACCACAAGGGTGATGTTAACCGTCTGGAGGGAGGAAATATGTTCACAACGCATCACCGATCATCACGTGGTGAAGTACAGGGCACCACAAGGGCGATGTTAACCGTCTGGAGGGAGGAAATATGTTCACAACGCAATGCCGCTGATGACGTGGTGATGTACAGGGTACCACAAGGGCGATGTTAACCGTCTGGTGGGAGGAAATATGTACACAACGCAATGCCGATGATCACGTGGTGAAGTACAGGGCACCACAAGGGCGATGTTAACGGTCTGGAGGGAGGAAATATGTTCACAACGCATCACCGATTTTCACGTGGTGAAGTAAAGGGCACCACAAGGGCGATGTTAACCGTCTGGAGGAAGGAAATATGTTCACAACGCAATGCCGATTATCACGTGGTGAAGTACAGGGCACCACAAGGGCGATGTTAACCGTCTGGAGGAAGGAAATATGTTCACAACGCATCACCGATTATCACGTGGTGAAGTACAGGGCACCACAAGGGCGATGTTAAACGTCTTGAGGGAGGAAATATGTCCACAACGCATCACCGATTATCACGTGGTGAAGTACAGGGCACCACAAGGGCGATGTTAATCGTCTGGAGGGAGGAAATATGTTCACAACGCATCACCGATTATCACGTGGTGAAGTACAGGGCACCACAAGGGCGATGTTAACCGTCTGAAGGGAGGAAATATGTTCACAACGCAATGCTGATGATCACGTGGTGAAGTACAGGGTACCACAAGGGCGATGTTAACCGTCTGGAGGGAGGAAATATGTTCACAACGCATCACCGATTATCACGTGGTGAAGAACAGGGCACCACAAGGGCGATGTTAACCGTCTGGAGGGAGGAAATATGTTCACAACGCATCACCGATTATCACGTGGTGAAGTACAGGGCACCACAAGGGCGATGTTAACAGTCTGGAGGGAGGAAATATGTTCACAACGCATCACCGATTATCACGTGGTGAAGTACAGGGCACCACAAGGGCGATGTTAACCGTCTGAAGGGAGGAAATATGTTCACAACGCAATGCTGATGATCACGTGGTGAAGTACAGGGTACCACAAGGGCGATGTTAACCGTCTGGAGGGAGGAAATATGTTCACAACGCATCACCGATTATCACGTGGTGAAGTACAGGGCACCACGAGGGCGATGTTAACTGTCTGGAGGGAGGAAATATGTTCACAACGCATCACCGATTATCACGTGGTGAAGTACAGGGCACCACAAGGGCGATGTTAACAGTCTGGAGGGAGGAAATATGTTCACAACGCATCACCGATTATCACGTGGTGAAGTACAGGGCACCACAAGGGCGATGTTAACCGTCTGGAGGGAGGAAATATGTTCACAACGCATCACCGATTATCACGTGGTGAAGTACAGGGCACCACAAAGGCGATGTTAACCGTCTGGAGGGAGGAAATATGTTCACAACGCATCACCGATTATCACGTGGTGAAGTACAGGGCACCACAAGGGCGATGTTGACCGTCTGGTGGGAGGAAATATGTTCACAACGCGTCACCGATTATCACGTGTTGGAGTACAGGGCACCACAAGGGCGATGTTGACCGTCTGGAGGGAGGAAATATGTTCACAACGCATCACCGATTATCACGTGGTGATGTACAGGGTACCACAAGGGCGATGTTAACCGTCTGGAGGGAGGAAATATGTTCACAACGCAATGCCGATTATCACGTGGTGAAGTACAGGGCACCACAAGGGCGATGTTAACCGTCTGGAGGGAGGAAATATGTTCACAACGCAATGCCGATGATCACGTGGTGAAGTACAGGGTACCACAAGGGCGATGTTAACCGTCTGGAAGGTGGAAATATGTTCACAACGCATCACCGATTATCACGTGGTGAAGTATAGGGTACCACAAGGGCGATGTTAACCGTCTGGAGGGAGGAAATATGTTCACAACGCATCACCGATTATCACGTGGTGAAGTACAGGGCACCACAAGGGCGATGTTAACAGTCTGGAGGGAGGAAATATGTTCACAACGCAATGCCGATTATCACGTGGTGAAGTACAGGGCACCACAAGGGCGATGTTAACCGTCTGGAGAGAGGAAATATGTTCACAACGCATCACCGATTATCACGTGGTGAAGTACAGGGCACCACAAGGGCGATGTTAACCGTCTGGAGGGAGGGAATATGTTCACAACGCATCACCGATTATCACGTGGTGAAGTACAGGGCACCACAAGGGCGATGTTAACCGTCTGGAGGGAGGAAATATGTTCACAACGCAATGCCGATGATCACGTGGTGACGTACAGGGTACCACAAGGGCGATGTTAACCGTCTGGAAGGTGAAAATATGTTCACAACGCATCACCGATTATCACGTGCTGAAGTACAAGGCACCACAAGGGCGACGTTAACCGTCTGGAAGGTGAAAATATGTTCACAACGCATCACTGATTATCAAGTGTTGAAGTACAGGGCACCACAAGGGTGATGTTAACCGTCTGGAGGGAGGAAATATGTTCACAACGCATCACCGATTATCACGTGGTGAAGTACAGGGTACCACAAGGGCGATGTTAACCGTCTGGAGGGAGGAAATATGTTCACAACGCATCACCGATTATCACGTGGTGAAGTACAGGGTACCACAAGGGCGACGTTAACCGTCTGGAGGAAGGGAATATGTTCACAACGCATCACCGATTATCACGTGGTGAAGTACAGGGCACCACAAGGGCGATGTTAACCGTCTGGAGGGAGGAAATATGTTCACAACGCATCACCGATTATCACGTGGTGAAGTACAGGGTACCACAAGGGCGACGTTAACCGTCTGGAGGGAGGGAATATGTTCACAACGCATCACCGATTATCACGTGGTGAAGTACAGGGCACCACAAGGGCGATGTTAACCGTCTGGAGGGAGGAAATATGTTCACAACGCATCACCGATTATCACGTGGTGAAGTACAGGGCACCACAAGGGCGATGTTAACCGTCTGGAGGGAGGAAATATGTTCACAACGCATCACCGATTATCACGTGGTGAAGTACAGGGCACCACAAGGGCGATGTTAACCGTCTGGAGGGAGGAAATATGTTCACAACGCATCACCGATTATCACGTGGTGAAGTACAGGGTACCACAAGGGCGATGTTAACCGTCTGGAGGGAGGAAATATGTTCACAACGCATCACCGATTATCACGGAGTGAAGTACAGGGTACCACAAGGGCAATGTTAACCGTCTGGAGGGAGGAAATATGTTCACAACGCATCACCGATTATCACGTGGTGAAGTACAGGGCACCACAAGGGCGATGTTAACCGTCTGGAGGGAGGGAATATGTTCACAACGCATCACCGATTATCACGTGGTGAAGTACAGGGCACCACAGGGCGATGTTAACCGTCTGGAGGGAGGAAATATGTTCACAACGCAATGCCGATCATCACGTGGTGAAGTACAGGGTACCACAAGGGCGATGTTAACCGTCTGGAGGGAGGAAATATGTTCACAACGCATCACCGATTATCACGTGGTGAAGTACAGGGCACCACGAGAGCGATGTTAACTGTCTGGAGGGAGGAAATATGTTCACAACGCATCACCGATTATCACGTGGTGAAGTACAGGGCACCACAAGGGCGATGTTAACAGTCTGGAGGGAGGAAATATGTTCACAACGCAATGCCGATTATCACGTGGTGAAGTACAGGGCACCACAAGGGCGATGTTAACCGTCTGGAGGGAGGAAATATGTTCACAACGCATCACCGATTATCACGTGGTGAAGTACAGGGCACCACAAAGGCGATGTTAACCGTCTGGAGGGAGGAAATATGTTCACAACGCATCACCGATTATCACGTGGTGAAGTACAGGGCACCACAAGGGTGATGTTAACCGTCTGGTGGGAGGAAATATGTTCACAACGCATCACCGATTATCACGTGGTGGAGTACAGGGCACCACAAGGGCGATGTTGACCGTCTGGAGGGAGGAAATATGTTCACAACGCATCACCGATTATCACGTGGTGATGTACAGGGTACCACAAGGGCGATGTTAACCGTCTGGAGGTAGGAAATATGTTCACAACGCAATGCCGATTATCACGTGGTGAAGTACAGGGCACCACAAGGGCGATGTTAACCGTCTGGAGGGAGGAAATATGTTCACAACGCAATGCCGATGATCACGTGGTGAAGTACAGGGTACCACAAGGGCGATGTTAACCGTCTGGAAGGTGGAAATATGTTCACAACGCATCACCGATTATCACGTGGTGAAGTATAGGGTACCACAAGGGCGATGTTAACCGTCTGGAGGGAGGAAATATGTTCACAACGCATCATCGATTATCACGTGGTGAAGTACAGGGCACCACAAGGGCGATGTTAACCGTCTGGAGGGAGGAAATATGTTCACAACGCATCACCGATTATCACGTGGTGAAGTACAGGGCACCACAAGGGCGATGTTAACCGTCTGGAGGGAGGAAATATGTTCACAACGCATCATCGATTATCACGTGGTGAAGTACAGGGTACCACAAGGGCGATGTTAACCGTCTGGAGTGAGGAAATATGTTCACAACGCATCACCGATTATCACGTGGTGAAGTACAGGGTACCACAAGGGTGATGTTAACCGTCTGGAGGGAGGAAATATGTTCACAACGCATCACCGATTATCACGTGGTGAAGTACAGGGCACCACAAGGGCGATGTTAACCGTCTGGAGGGAGAAAATATGTTCACAACGCATCACCGATCATCACGTGGTGAAGTACAGGGCACCACAAGGGCGATGTTAACCGTCTGGAGGGAGGAAATATGATCACAACGCATCACCGATTATCACGTGGTGAAGTACAGGGTACCACAAGGGCGATGTTAACCGTCTGGAGGGAGGAAATATGTTCACAACGCATCACCGATTATCACGTGGTGGAGTACAGGGTACCACAAGGGTGATGTTAACCGTCTGGAGGGAGGAAATATGTTCACAACCCAATGCCGATTATCACGTGGTGAAGTACAGGGCACCACAAGGGCGATGTTAACCGTCTGGAGGGAGGAAATATGTTCACAACGCAATGCCGATGATCACGTGGTGAAGTACAGGGTACCACAAGGGCGATGTTAACCGTCTGGAAGGTTGAAATATGTTCACAACGCATCACCGATTATCACGTGGTGAAGTACAGGGTACCACAAGGGCGATGTTAACCGTCTGGAGGGAGGAAATATGTTCACAACGCATCACCGATTATCACGTGGTGAAGTACAGGGCACCACAAGGGCGATGTTAACCGTCTGGAGGGAGGAAATATGTTCACAACGCATCACCGATTATCACGTGGTGAAGTACAGGGTACCACAAGGGCAATGTTAACCGTCTGGAGGGAGGAAATATGTTCACAACGCAATGCCGATGATCACGTGGTGAAGTACAGGGCACCACAAGGGCGATGTTAACCGTCTGGAGGAAGGAAATATGATCACAACGCATCACCGATTATCACGTGGTGAAGTACAGGGCACCACAAGGGTGATGTTAACCGTCTGGAGGGAGGAAATATGTTCACAACGCAATGCCGATTATCACGTGGTGATGTACAGGGCACCACAAGGGTGATGTTAACCGTCTGGAGGGAGGAAATATGTTCACAACGCATCACCGATCATCACGTGGTGAAGTACAGGGCACCACAAGGGCGATGTTAACCGTCTGGAGGGAGGAAATATGTTCACAACGCAATGCCGCTGATCACGTGGTGATGTACAGGGTACCACAAGGGCGATGTTAACCGTCTGGTGGGAGGAAATATGTACACAACGCAATGCCGATGATCACGTGGTGAAGTACAGGGCACCACAAGGGCGATGTTAACGGTCTGGAGGGAGGAAATATGTTCACAACGCATCACCGATTTTCACGTGGTGAAGTAAAGGGCACCACAAGGGCGATGTTAACCGTCTGGAGGAAGGAAATATGTTCACAACGCAATGCCGATTATCACGTGGTGAAGTACAGGGCACCACAAGGGCGATGTTAACCGTCTGGAGGAAGGAAATATGTTCACAACGCATCACCGATTATCACGTGGTGAAGTACAGGGCACCACAAGGGCGATGTTAAACGTCTTGAGGGAGGAAATATGTCCACAACGCATCACCGATTATCACGTGGTGAAGTACAGGGCACCACAAGGGCGATGTTAATCGTCTGGAGGGAGGAAATATGTTCACAACGCATCACCGATTATCACGTGGTGAAGTACAGGGCACCACAAGGGCGATGTTAACCGTCTGAAGGGAGGAAATATGTTCACAACGCAATGCTGATGATCACGTGGTGAAGTACAGGGTACCACAAGGGCGATGTTAACCGTCTGGAGGGAGGAAATATGTTCACAACGCATCACCGATTATCACGTGGTGAAGAACAGGGCACCACAAGGGCGATGTTAACCGTCTGGAGGGAGGAAATATGTTCACAACGCATCACCGATTATCACGTGGTGAAGTACAGGGCACCACAAGGGCGATGTTAACCGTCTGGAGGGAGGAAATATGTTCACAACGCATCACCGATTATCACGTGGTGAAGTACAGGGCACCACAAGGGTGATGTTAACCGTCTGGAGGAAGGAAATATGTTCACAACGCATCACCGATTATCACGTGGTGATGTACAGGGTACCACAAGGGCGATGTTAACCGTCTGGAGGGAGGAAATATGTTCACAACGCATCACCGATTATCACGTGGTGAAGTACAGGGCACCACAAGGGCGATGTTAACCGTCTGGAGGGAGGAAATATGTTCACAACGCAATGCCGATTATCACGTGGTGAAGTACAGGGCACCACAAGGGCGATGTTAACCGTCTGGAGGGAGGAAATATGTTCACAACGCAATGCCGATTATCACGTGGTGAAGTACAGGGCACCACAAGGGCGATGTTAACCGTCTGGAGGGAGGAAATATGTTCACAACGCATCTCCGATGATCACGTTGTGAAGTAGAGGGTACCACAAGGGCGATGTTAACCGTCTGGAGGGAGGAAATATGTTCACAACGCATCACCGATTATCACGTGGTGAAGTACAGGGTACCACAAGGGCGATGTTAACCGTCTGGAGGGAGGAAATATGTTCACAACGCATCACCGATTATCACGTGTTGAAGTACAGGGCACCACAAGGGCTATGTTAACCCTCTGGAAGGAGGAAATATGTTCACAACGCAATGCCGATGATCACGTGGTGAAGTACAGGGCACCACAAGGGCGATGTTAACCGTCTGGAGGGAGGAAATATGTTCACAACGCATCACCGATTATCACGTGGTGAAGTACAGGGCACCACAAGGGTGATGTTAACCGTCTGGAGGGAGGAAATATGTTCACAACGCAATGCCGATTATCACGTGGTGAAGTACAGGGCACCACAAGGGCGATGTTAACCGACTGGAGGGAGGAAATATGTTCACAACGCATCACCGATCATCACTTGGTGAAGTACAGGGCACCACGAGGGCGATGTTAACCCTCTGGAAGGAGGAAATATGTTCACAACGCAATGCCGATTATCACGTGGTGATGTACAGGGCACCACAAGGGTGATGTTAACCGTCTGGAGAGAGGAAATATGTTCACAACGCAATGCCGATTATCACGTGGTGATGTACAGGGCACCACAAGGGTGATGTTAACCGTCTGGAGAGAGGAAATATGTTCACAACGCATCACCGATTATCACGTGGTGAAGTACAGGGTACCACAAGGGCGATGTTAACCGTCTGGAGGGAGAAAATATGTTCACAACGCATCACCGATTATCACGTGGTGAAGTACAGGGCACCACAAGGGCGATGTTAACCGTCTGGAGTGAGGAAATATGTTCACAACGCATCACCGATTATCACGTGGTGAAGTACAGGGTACCACAAGGGTGATGTTAACCGTCTGGAGGGAGGAAATATGTTCACAACGCATCACCGATTATCACGTGGTGAAGTACAGGGCACCACAAGGGCGATGTTAACCGTCTGGAGGGAGGAAATATGATCACAACGCATCACCGATTATCACGTGGTGAAGTACAGGGTACCACATGGGCGATGTTAACCGTCTGGAGGGAGGAAATATGATCACAACGCATCACCGATTATCACGTGGTGAAGTACAGGGTACCACAAGGGTGATGTCAACCGTCTGGAGGGAGGAAATATGTTCACAACGCATCACCGATTATCACGTGGTGATGTACAGGGTACCACAAGGGCGATGTTAACCGTCTGGAGGGAGGAAATATGATCACAACGCATCACCGATTATCACGTGGTGAAGTACAGGGTACCACAAGGGTGATGTTAACCGTCTGGAGGGAGGAAATATGTTCACAACGCATCACCGATTATCACGTGGTGAAGTACAGGGTACCACAAGGGTGATGTTAACCGTCTGGAGGGAGGAAATATGTTCACAACGCATCACCGATTATCACTTGGTGAAGTACAGGGTACCACAAGGGTGATGTTAACCGTCTGGAGGGAGGAAATATGTTCACAACGCATCACCGATTATCACGTGGTGAAGTACAGGGTACCACATGGGCGATGTTAACCGTCTGGAGGGAGGAAATATGATCACAACGCATCACCGATTATCACGTGGTGAAGTACAGGGTACCACAAGGGTGATGTTAACCGTCTGGAGGGAGGAAATATGTTCACAACGCATCACCGATTATCACGTGGTGAAGTAGAGGGTACAACAAGGGCGATGTTAACCGTCTGGAGTGAGGAAATATGTTCACAACGCATCACCGATTATCACGTGGTGAAGTACAGGGTACCATAAGGGTGATATTAACCGTCTGGAGGGAGGAAATATGTTCACAACGCATCACCGATTATCACGTGGTGAAGTACAGGGTACCACAAGGGTGATGTTAACCGTCTGGAGGGAGGAAATATGTTCACAACGCATCACCGATTATCACGTGGTGAAGTACAGGGTACCACAAGGGTGATGTTAACCGTCTGGAGGGAGGAAATATGTTCACAACGCATCACCGATTATCACGTGGTGAAGTACAGGGCACCACAAGGGCGATGTTAACCGTCTGGAGGGAGGAAATATGATCACAACGCATCACCGATTATCACGTGGTGAAGTACAGGGTACCACAAGGGTGATGTTACCCGTCTGGAGGGAGGAAATATGTTCACAACGCATCACCGATTATCACGTGGTGAAGTACAGGGCACCACAAGGGCGATGTTAACCGTCTGGAGGGAGGAAATATGTTCACAACGCATCACCGATTATCACGTGGTGAAGTACAGGGTACCACAAGGGCGATGTTAACCGTCTGGAGTGAGGAAATATGTTCACAACGCATCACCGATTATCACGTGGTGAAGTACAGGGTACCACAAGGGTGATGTTAACCGTCTGGAGGAAGGAAATATGTTCACAACGCATCACCGATTATCACGTGGTGAAGTACAGGGCACCACAAGGGCGATGTTAACCGTCTGGAGGGAGGAAATATGATCACAACGCATCACCGATTATCACGTGGTGAAGTACAGGGCACCACAAGGGCGATGTTAACCGTCTGGAGGGAGGAAATATGTTCACAACGCATCACCGATTATCACGTGGTGAAGTACAGGGCACCACAAGGGCGATGTTAACCGTCTGGAGGGAGGGAATATGTTCACAACGCATCACCGATTATCACGTGGTGAAGTACAGGGCACCACAAGGGCGATGTTAACCGTCTGGAGGGAGGAAATATGTTCACAACGCATCACCGATTATCACGTGGTGAAGTACAGGGCACCACAAGGGCGATGTTAACCGTCTGGAGGGAGGAAATATGTTCACAACGCAATGCCGATTATCACGTGGTGAAGTACAGGGTACCACAAGGGCGATGTTAACCGTCTGGAGGGAGGAAATATGTTCACAACGCATCACCGATTATCACGTGGTGAAGTACAGGGCACCACGAGGGCGATGTTAACTGTCTGGAGGGAGGAAATATGTTCACAACGCATCACCGATTATCACGTGGTGAAGTACAGGGCACCACAAGGGCGATGTTAACAGTCTGGAGGGAGGAAATATGTTCACAACGCAATGCCGATTATCACGTGGTGAAGTACAGGGCACCACAAGGGCGATGTTAACCGTCTGGAGGGAGGGAATATGTTCACAACGCATCACAGATTATCACGTGGTGAAGTACAGGGCACCACAAGGGCGATGTTAACCGTCTGGAGGGAGGAAATATGTTCACAACGCAATGCCGATTATCACGTGGTGAAGTACAGGGTACCACAAGGGCGATGTTAACCGTCTGGAGGGAGGAAATATGTTCACAACGCATCACCGATTATCACGTGGTGATGAACAGGGTACCACAAGGGCGATGTTAACCGTCTGGAGGGAGGAAATATGTTCACAACGCAATGCCGATTATCACGTGGTGAAGTACAGGGCACCACAAGGGCGATGTTAACCGTCTGGAGGGAGGAAATATGTTCACAACGCAATGCCGATGATCACGTGGTGAAGTACAGGGTACCACAAGGGCGATGTTAACCGTCTGGAAGGTGGAAATATGTTCACAACGCATCACCGATTATCACGTGGTGAAGTATAGGGTACCACAAGGGCGATGTTAACCGTCTGGAGGGAGGAAATATGTTCACAACGCATCACCGATTATCACGTGGTGAAGTACAGGGCACCACAAGGGCGATGTTTATCGTCTGGAGGGAGGGAATATGTTCACAACGCATCACCGATTATCACGTGGTGAAGTACAGGGCACCACAAGGGCGATGTTAACCGTCTGGAGGGAGGAAATATGTTCACAACGCAATGCCGATGATCACGTGGTGACGTACAGGGTACCACAAGGGCGATGTTAACCGTCTGGAAGGTGGAAATATGTTCACAACGCATCACCGATTATCACGTGCTGAAGTACAAGGCACCACAAGGGCGATGTTAACCGTCTGGAAGGTGGAAATATTTTCACAACGCATCACTGATTATCAAGTGGTGAAGTACAGGGCACCACAAGGGTGATGTTAACCGTCTGGAGGGAGGAAATATGTTCACAACGCATCACCGATTATCACGTGGTGAAGTACAGGGTACCACAAGGGCGATGTTAACCGTCTGGAGGGAGGAAATATGTTCACAACGCATCACCGATTATCACGTGGTGAAGTACAGGGTACCACAAGGGCGATGTTAACGGTCTGGAGGGAGGAAATATGTTCACAACGCATCACCGATTATCACGGGGTGAAGTACAGGGTACCACAAGGGCAATGTTAACCGTCTGGAGGGAGGAAATATGTTCACAACGCATCACCGATTATCACGTGGTGAAGTACAGGGTACCACAAGGGCGACGTTAACCGTCTGGAGGGAGGGAATATGTTCACAACGCATCACCGATTATCACGTGGTGAAGTACAGGGCACCACAAGGGCGATGTTAACCGTCTGGAGGGAGGAAATATGTTCACAACGCATCACCGATTATCACGTGGTGAAGTACAGGGTACCACAAGGGCGACGTTAACCGTCTGGAGGGAGGGAATATGTTCACAACGCATCACCGATTATCAGGTGGTGAAGTACAGGGCACCACAAGGGCGATGTTAACCGTCTGGAGGGAGGAAATATGTTCACAACGCATCACCGATTATAACGTGGTGAAGTACAGGGCACCACAAGGGCGATGTTAACCGTCTGGAGGGAGGAAATATGTTCACAACGCATCACCGATTATCACGTGGTGAAGTACAGGGCACCACAAGGGCGATGTTAACCGTCTGGAGGGAGGAAATATGTTCACAACGCATCACCGATTATAGCGTGGTGAAGTACAGGGCACCACAAGGGCGATGTTAACCGTCTGGAGGGAGGAAATATGTTCACAACGCATCACCGATTATCACGTGGTGAAGTACAGGGTACCACAAGGGCGATGTTAACCGTCTGGAGGGAGGAAATATGTTCACAACGCATCACCGATTATCACGGGGTGAAGTACAGGGTACCACAAGGGCAATGTTAACCGTCTGGAGGGAGGAAATATGTTCACAACGCATCACCGATTATCACGTGGTGAAGTACAGGGCACCACAAGGGCGATGTTAACCGTCTGGAGGGAGGGAATATGTTCACAACGCATCACCGATTATCACGTGGTGAAGTACAGGGCACCACAAGGGCGATGTTAACCGTCTGGAGGGAGGAAATATGTTCACAACGCAATGCCGATTATCACGTGGTGAAGTACAGGGTACCACAAGGGCGATGTTAACCGTCTGGAGGGAGGAAATATGTTCACAACGCATCACCGATTATCACGTGGTGAAGTACAGGGCACCACGAGGGCGATGTTAACTGTCTGGAGGGAGGAAATATGTTCACAACGCATCACCGATTGTCACGTGGTGAAGTACAGGGCACCACAAGGGCGATGTTAACAGTCTGGAGGGAGGAAATATGTTCACAACGCAATGCCGATTATCACGTGGTGAAGTACAGGGCACCACAAGGGCGATGTTAACCGTCTGGAGGGAGGGAATATGTTCACAACGCATCACCGATTATCACGTGGTGAAGTACAGGGCACCACAAAGGCGATGTTAACCGTCTGGAGGGAGGAAATATGTTCACAACGCATCACCGATTATCACGTGGTGAAGTACAGGGCACCACAAGGGCGATGTTAACCGTCTGGTGGGAGGAAATATGTTCACAACGCATCACCGATTATCACGTGTTGGAGTACAGGGCACCACAAGGGCGATGTTGACCGTCTGGAGGGAGGAAATATGTTCACAACGCATCACCGATTATCACGTGGTGATGTACAGGGTAACACAAGGGCGATGTTAACCGTCTGGAGGGAGGAAATATGTTCACAACGCAATGCCGATTATCACGTGGTGAAGTACAGGGCACCACAAGGGCGATGTTAACCGTCTGGAGGGAGGAAATATGTTCACAACGCAATGCCGATGATCACGTGGTGAAGTACAGGGTACCACAAGGGCGATGTTAACCGTCTGGAAGGTGGAAATATGTTCACAACGCATCACCGATTATCACGTGGTGAAGTATAGGGTACCACAAGGGCGATGTTAACCGTCTGGAGGGAGGAAATATGTTCACAACGCATCACCGATTATCACGTGGTGAAGTACAGGGCACCACAAGGGCGATGTTAACAGTCTGGAGGGAGGAAATATGTTCACAACGCAATGCCGATTATCACGTGGTGAAGTACAGGGCACCACAAGGGCGATGTTAACCGTCTGGAGAGAGGAAATATGTTCACAACGCATCACCGATTATCACGTGGTGAAGTACAGGGCACCACAAGGGCGATGTTAACCGTCTGGAGGGAGGGAATATGTTCACAACGCATCACCGATTATCACGTGGTGAAGTACAGGGCACCACAAGGGCGATGTTAACCGTCTGGAGGGAGGAAATATGTTCACAACGCAATGCCGATGATCACGTGGTGACGTACAGGGTACCACAAGGGCAATGTTAACCGTCTGGAAGGTGAAAATATGTTCACAACGCATCACCGATTATCACGTGCTGAAGTACAAGGCACCACAAGGGCGATGTTAACCGTCTGGAAGGTGAAAATATGTTCACAACGCATCACTGATTATCAAGTGTTGAAGTACAGGGCACCACAAGGGTGATGTTAACCGTCTGGAGGAAGGAAATATGTTCACAACGCATCACCGATTATCACGTGGTGAAGTACAGGGTACCACAAGGGCGATGTTAACCGTCTGGAGGGAGGAAATATGTTCACAACGCATCACCGATTATCACGTGGTGAAGTACAGGGTACCACAAGGGCGACGTTAACCGTCTGGAGGAAGGGAATATGTTCACAACGCATCACCGATTATCACGTGGTGAAGTACAGGGCACCACAAGGGCGATGTTAACCGTCTGGAGGGAGGAAATATGTTCACAACGCATCACCGATTATCACGTGGTGAAGTACAGGGTACCACAAGGGCGACGTTAACCGTCTGGAGGGAGGGAATTTTTTCACAACGCATCACCGATTATCACGTGTTGAAGTACAGGGCACCACAAGGGCGATGTTAACCGTCTGGAGGGAGGAAATATGTTCACAACGCATCACCGATTATCACGTGGTGAAGTACAGGGCACCACAAGGGCGATGTTAACCGTCTGGAGGGAGGAAATATGTTCACAACGCATCACCGATTATCACGTGGTGAAGTACAGGGCACCACAAGGGCGATGTTAACCGTCTGGAGGGAGGAAATATGTTCACAACGCATCACCGATTATCACGTGGTGAAGTACAGGGCACCACAAGGGCGATGTTAACCGTCTGGAGGGAGGAAATATGTTCACAACGCATCACCGATTATCACGTGGTGAAGTACAGGGTACCACAAGGGCGATGTTAACCGTCTGGAGGGAGGAAATATGTTCACAACGCATCACCGATTATCACGGAGTGAAGTACAGGGTACCACAAGGGCAATGTTAACCGTCTGGAGGGAGGAAATATGTTCACAACGCATCACCGATTATCACGTGGTGAAGTACAGGGCACCACAAGGGCGATGTTAACCGTCTGGAGGGAGGGAATATGTTCACAACGCATCACCGATTATCACGTGGTGAAGTACAGGGCACCACAAGGGCGATGTTAACCGTCTGGAGGGAGGAAATATGTTCACAACGCAATGCCGATTATCACGTGGTGAAGTACAGGGTACCACAAGGGCGATGTTAACCGTCTGGAGGGAGGAAATATGTTCACAACGCATCACCGATTATCACGTGGTGAAGTACAGGGCACCACGAGAGCGATGTTAACTGTCTGGAGGGAGGAAATATGTTCACAACGCATCATCGATTATCACGTGGTGAAGTACAGGGCACCACAAGGGCGATGTTAACAGTCTGGAGGGAGGAAATATGTTCACAACGCAATGCCGATTATCACGTGGTGAAGTACAGGGCACCACAAGGGCGATGTTAACCGTCTGGAGGGAGGAAATATGTTCACAACGCATCACCGATTATCACGTGGTGAAGTACAGGGCACCACAAAGGCGATGTTAACCGTCTGTAGGGAGGAAATATGTTCACAACGCATCACCGATTATCACGTGGTGAAGTACAGGGCACCACAAGGGTGATGTTAACCGTCTGGTGGGAGGAAATATGTTCACAACGCATCACCGATTATCACGTGGTGGAGTACAGGGCACCACAAGGGCGATGTTGACCGTCTGGAGGGAGGAAATATGTTCACAACGCATCACCGATTATCACGTGGTGATGTACAGGGTACCACAAGGGCGATGTTAACCGTCTGGAGGGAGGAAATATGTTCACAACGCAATGCCGATTATCACGTGGTGAAGTACAGGGCACCACAAGGGCGATGTTAACCGTCTGGAGGGAGGAAATATGTTCACAACGCAATGCCGATGATCACGTGGTGAAGTACAGGGTAAAACAAGGGCGATGTTAACCGTCTGGAAGGTGGAAATATGTTCACAACGCATCACCGATTATCACGTGGTGAAGTATAGGGTACCACAAGGGCGATGTTAACCGTCTGGAGGGAGGAAATATGTTCACAACGCATCATCGATTATCACGTGGTGAAGTACAGGGCACCACAAGGGCGATGTTAACCGTCTGGAGGGAGGAAATATGTTCACAACGCATCACCGATTATCACGTGGTGAAGTACAGGGTACCACAAGGGCAATGTTAACCGTCTGGAGGGAGGAAATATGTTCACAACGCAATGCCGATGATCACGAGGTGAAGTACAGGGCACCACAAGGGCGATGTTAACGGTCTGGAGGGAGGAAATATGTTCACAACGCATCACCGATTATCACGTGGCGAAGTAAAGGGCACCACAAGGGCGATGTTAACCGTCTGGAGGAAGGAAATATGTTCACAACGCAATGCCGATTATCACGTGGTGAAGTACAGGGCACCACAAGGGCGATGTTAACCGTTTGGAGGGAGGAAATATGTTCACAACGCATCACCGATTATCACGTGGTGAAGCACAGGGCACCACAAGGGCGATGTTAACCGTCTTGAGGAAGGAAATATGTTCACAACGCATCACCGATTATCACGTGGTGAAGTACAGGGTACCACAAGGGCGATGTTAACCGTCTGGAGGGAGGAAATATGTTCACAACGCATCACCGATTATCACGTGGTGAAGTACAGGGTACCACAAGGGCGATGTTAACCGTCTGGAGGGAGGAAATATGTTCACAACGCATCACCGATTATCACGTGGTGAAGTACAGGGTACCACAAGGGCGATGTTAACCGTCTGGAGGGACGAAATATGTTCACAACGCATCACCGATTATCACGTGGTGAAGTAAAGGGCACCACAAGGGCGATGTTAACCGTCTGGAGGGAGGAAATATGTTCACAACGCATCACCGATTATCACGTGGTGAAGTACAGGGCACCACAAGGGCGATGTTAACCGTCTGGAGGGAGGAAATATGTTCACAACGCAATGCCGCTGATCACGTGGTGAAGTACAGGGTACCACAAGGGCGATGGTAACCGTCTGGAGGGAGGAAATATGTTCACAACGCATCACCGATTATCACGTGGTGAAGTACAGGGCACCACAAGGGCGATGTTAACCGTCTGGAAGGAGGAAATATGTTCACAACGCATCACCGATTATCACGTGGTGAAGTACAGGGCACCACAAGGGCGATGTTAACCGTCTGGAGGGAGGAAATATCTTCACAACGCATCACCGATTATCACGTGGTGAAGTACAGGGCACCACAAGGGTGATGTTAACCGTCTGGAGGGAGGAAATATGTTCACAACGCAATGCCGATGATCACTTGGTGGAGTACAGGGTACCACAAGGGCGATGTTAACCGTCTGGTGGGAGGAAATATGTTCACAACGCAATGCCGATGATCACGTGGTGAAGTACAGGGCACCACAAGGGCGATGTTAACGGTCTGGAGGGAGGAAATATGTTCACAACGCATCACCGATTATCACGTGGTGAAGTACAGGGCACCACAAGGGCGATGTTGACCGTCTGGAGGGAGGAAATATGTTCACAACGCAATGCCGATGATCACGTGGTGAAGTACAGGGTACCACAAGGGCGATGTTAACCGTCTGGAAGGTGGAAATATGTTCACAACGCATCACCGATTATCACGTGGTGAAGTACAGGGTACCACAAGGGCGATGTTAACCGTCTGGAGGGAGGAAATATGTTCACAACGCAATGCCGATTATCACGTGGTGAAGTACAGGGTACCACAAGGGCGATGTTAACCGTCTGGAGGGAGGAAATATGTTCACAACGCATCACCGATTATCACGTGGTGAAGTACAGGGCACCACAAGGGCGATGTTAACCGTCTGGAGGGAGGAAATATGTTCACAACGCATCACCGATTATCACGTGGTAAAGTACAGGGCACCACAAGGGCGATGTTAACCGTCTGGAGGGAGGAAATATGTTCACAACGCATCACCGATTATCACGTGGTGAAGTACAGGGCACCACAAGGGCGATGTTAACCGTCTGGTGGGTGGAAATATGTTCACAACGCATCACCGATTATCACGTGGTGGAGTACAAGGCACCACAAGGGCGATGTTAACCGTCTGGAGGGAGGAAATATGTTCACAACGCATCACCGATTATCACGTGGTGATGTACAGGGTACCACAAGGGCGATGTTAACCGTCTGGAGGGAGGAAATATGTTCACAACCCAATGCCGATTATCACGTGGTGAAGTACAGGGCACCACAAGGGCGATGTTAACCGTCTGGAGGGAGGAAATATGTTCACAACGCAATGCCGATGATCACGTGGTGAAGTACAAGGTACCACAAGGGCGATGTTAACCGTCTGGAAGGTGGAAATATGTTCACAACGCATCACCGATTATCACGTGGTGAAGTACAGGGTACCACAAGGGCGATGTTAACCGTCTGGAGGGAGGAAATATGTTCACAACGCATCACCGATTATCACGTGGTGAAGTACAGGGCACCACAAGGGCGATGTTAACCGTCTGGAGGGAGGAAATATGTTCACAACGCATCACCGATTATCACGTGGTGAAGTACAGGGTACCACAAGGGCAATGTTAACCGTCTGGAGGGAGGAAATATGTTCACAACGCAATGCCGATGATCACGTGGTGAAGTACAGGGCACCACAAGGGCGATGTTAACCGTCTTGAGGAAGGAAATATGATCACAACGCATCACCGATTATCACGTGGTGAAGTACAGGGCACCACAAGGGTGATGTTAACCGTCTGGAGGGAGGAAATATGTTCACAACGCAATGCCGATTATCACGTGGTGATGTACAGGGCACCACAAGGGTGATGTTAACCGTCTGGAGGGAGGAAATATGTTCACAACGCATCACCGATCATCACGTGGTGAAGTACAGGGCACCACAAGGGCGATGTTAACCGTCTGGAGGGAGGAAATATGTTCACAACGCAATGCCGATGATCACGTGGTGATGTACAGGGTACCACAAGGGCGATGTTAACCGTCTGGTGGGAGGAAATATGTACACAACGCAATGCCGATGAACACGTGGTGAAGTACAGGGCACCACAAGGGCGATGTTAACGGTCTGGAGGGAGGAAATATGTTCACAACGCATCACCGATTATCACGTGGTGAAGTAAAGGGCACCACAAGGGCGATGTTAACCGTCTGGAGGAAGGAAATATGTTCACAACGCATCACCGATTATCACGTGGTGAAGTACAGGGCACCACAAGGGCGATGTTAACCGTCTGGAGGGAGGAAATATGTTCACAACGCAATGCCGATTATCACGTGGTGAAGTACAGGGTACCACAAGGGCGATGTTAACCGTCTGGAGGGAGGAAATATGTTCACAACGCATCACCGATTATCACGTGGTGAAGTACAGGGCACCACGAGGGCGATGTTAACTGTCTGGAGGGAGGAAATATGTTCACAACGCATCACCGATTATCACGTGGTGAAGTACAGGGCACCACAAGGGCGATGTTAACAGTCTGGAGGGAGGAAATATGTTCACAACGCAATGCCGATTATCACGTGGTGAAGTACAGGGCACCACAAGGGCGATGTTAACCGTCTGGAGGGAGGGAATATGTTCACAACGCATCACCGATTATCACGTGGTGAAGTACAGGGCACCACAAAGGCGATGTTAACCGTCTGGAGGGAGGAAATATGTTCACAACGCATCACCGATTATCACGTGGTGAAGTACAGGGCACCACAAGGGCGATGTTAACCGTCTGGTGGGAGGAAATATGTTCACAACGCATCACCGATTATCACGTGTTGGAGTACAGGGCACCACAAGGGCGATGTTGACCGTCTGGAGGGAGGAAATATGTTCACAACGCATCACCGATTATCACGTGGTGATGTACAGGGTACCACAAGGGCGATGTTAACCGTCTGGAGGGAGGAAATATGTTCACAACGCAATGCCGATTATCACGTGGTGAAGTACAGGGCACCACAAGGGCGATGTTAACCGTCTGGAGGGAGGAAATATGTTCACAACGCAATGCCGATGATCACGTGGTGAAGTACAGGGTACCACAAGGGCGATGTTAACCGTCTGGAAGGTGGAAATATGTTCACAACGCATCACCGATTATCACGTGGTGAAGTATAGGGTACCACAAGGGCGATGTTAACCGTCTGGAGGGAGGAAATATGTTCACAACGCATCACCGATTATCACGTGGTGAAGTACAGGGCACCACAAGGGCGATGTTAACAGTCTGGAGAGAGGAAATATGTTCACAACGCAATGCCGATTATCACGTGGTGAAGTACAGGGCACCACAAGGGCGATGTTAACCGTCTGGAGAGAGGAAATATGTTCACAACGCATCACCGATTATCACGTGGTGAAGTACAGGGCACCACAAGGGCGATGTTAACCGTCTGGAGGGAGGGAATATGTTCACAACGCATCACCGATTATCACGTGGTGAAGTACAGGGCACCACAAGGGCGATGTTAACCGTCTGGAGGGAGGAAATATGTTCACAACGCATCACCGATTATCACGTGGTGAAGTACAGGGCACCACAAGGGCGATGTTAACCGTCTGGAGGGAGGAAATATGTTCACAACGCATCACCGATTATCACGTGGTGAAGTACAGGGCACCACAAGGGCGATGTTAACCGTCTGGAGGGAGGAAATATGTTCACAACGCATCACCGATTATCACGTGGTGAAGTACAGGGTACCACAAGGGCGATGTTAACCGTCTGGAGGGAGGAAATATGTTCACAACGCATCACCGATTATCACGGAGTGAAGTACAGGGTACCACAAGGGCAATGTTAACCGTCTGGAGGGAGGAAATATGTTCACAACGCATCACCGATTATCACGTGGTGAAGTACAGGGCACCACAAGGGCGATGTTAACCGTCTGGAGGGAGGGAATATGTTCACAACGCATCACCGATTATCACGTGGTGAAGTACAGGGCACCACAAGGGCGATGTTAACCGTCTGGAGGGAGGAAATATGTTCACAACGCAATGCCGATTATCACGTGGTGAAGTACAGGGTACCACAAGGGCGATGTTAACCGTCTGGAGGGAGGAAATATGTTCACAACGCATCACCGATTATCACGTGGTGAAGTACAGGGCACCACGAGAGCGATGTTAACTGTCTGGAGGGAGGAAATATGTTCACAACGCATCATCGATTATCACGTGGTGAAGTACAGGGCACCACAAGGGCGATGTTAACAGTCTGGAGGGAGGAAATATGTTCACAACGCAATGCCGATTATCACGTGGTGAAGTACAGGGCACCACAAGGGCGATGTTAACCGTCTGGAGGGAGGAAATATGTTCACAACGCATCACCGATTATCACGTGGTGAAGTACAGGGCACCACAAAGGCGATGTTAACCGTCTGGAGGGAGGAAATATGTTCACAACGCATCACCGATTATCACGTGGTGAAGTACAGGGCACCACAAGGGTGATGTTAACCGTCTGGTGGGAGGAAATATGTTCACAACGCATCACCGATTATCACGTGGTGGAGTACAGGGCACCACAAGGGCGATGTTGACCGTCTGGAGGGAGGAAATATGTTCACAACGCATCACCGATTATCACGTGGTGATGTACAGGGTACCACAAGGGCGATGTTAACCGTCTGGAGGGAGGAAATATGTTCACAACGCAATGCCGATGATCACGTGGTGAAGTACAGGGTAAAACAAGGGCGATGTTAACCGTCTGGAAGGTGGAAATATGTTCACAACGCATCACCGATTATCACGTGGTGAAGTATAGGGTACCACAAGGGCGATGTTAACCGTCTGGAGGGAGGAAATATGTTCACAACGCATCATCGATTATCACGTGGTGAAGTACAGGGCACCACAAGGGCGATGTTAACCGTCTGGAGGGAGGAAATATGTTCACAACGCATCACCGATTATCACGTGGTGAAGTACAGGGTACCACAAGGGCAATGTTAACCGTCTGGAGGGAGGAAATATGTTCACAACGCAATGCCGATGATCACGAGGTGAAGTACAGGGCACCACAAGGGCGATGTTAACGGTCTGGAGGGAGGAAATATGTTCACAACGCATCACCGATTATCACGTGGCGAAGTAAAGGGCACCACAAGGGCGATGTTAACCGTCTGGAGGAAGGAAATATGTTCACAACGCAATGCCGATTATCACGTGGTGAAGTACAGGGCACCACAAGGGCGATGTTAACCGTTTGGAGGGAGGAAATATGTTCACAACGCATCACCGATTATCACGTGGTGAAGCACAGGGCACCACAAGGGCGATGTTAACCGTCTTGAGGAAGGAAATATGTTCACAACGCATCACCGATTATCACGTGGTGAAGTACAGGGTACCACAAGGGCGATGTTAACCGTCTGGAGGGAGGAAATATGTTCACAACGCATCACCGATTATCACGTGGTGAAGTACAGGGTACCACAAGGGCGATGTTAACCGTCTGGAGGGAGGAAATATGTTCACAACGCATCACCGATTATCACGTGGTGAAGTACAGGGTACCACAAGGGCGATGTTAACCGTCTGGAGGGACGAAATATGTTCACAACGCATCACCGATTATCACGTGGTGAAGTAAAGGGCACCACAAGGGCGATGTTAACCGTCTGGAGGGAGGAAATATGTTCACAACGCATCACCGATTATCACGTGGTGAAGTACAGGGCACCACAAGGGCGATGTTAACCGTCTGGAGGGAGGAAATATGTTCACAACGCAATGCCGCTGATCACGTGGTGAAGTACAGGGTACCACAAGGGCGATGGTAACCGTCTGGAGGGAGGAAATATGTTCACAACGCATCACCGATTATCACGTGGTGAAGTACAGGGCACCACAAGGGCAATGTTAACCGTCTGGAGGGAGGAAATATGTTCACAACGCATCACCGATTATCACGTGGTGAAGTACAGGGCACCACAAGGGCGATGTTAACCGTCTGGAGGGAGGAAATATCTTCACAACGCATCACCGATTATCACGTGGTGAAGTACAGGGCACCACAAGGGTGATGTTAACCGTCTGGAGGGAGGAAATATGTTCACAACGCAATGCCGATGATCACGTGGTGGAGTACAGGGTACCACAAGGGCGATGTTAACCGTCTGGTGGGAGGAAATATGTTCACAACGCAATGCCGATGATCACGTGGTGAAGTACAGGGCACCACAAGGGCGATGTTAACGGTCTGGAGGGAGGAAATATGTTCACAACGCATCACCGATTATCACGTGGTGAAGTACAGGGCACCACAAGGGCGATGTTGACCGTCTGGAGGGAGGAAATATGTTCACAACGCAATGCCGATGATCACGTGGTGAAGTACAGGGTACCACAAGGGCGATGTTAACCGTCTGGAAGGTGGAAATATGTTCACAACGCATCACCGATTATCACGTGGTGAAGTACAGGGTACCACAAGGGCGATGTTAACCGTCTGGAGGGAGGAAATATGTTCACAACGCAATGCCGATTATCACGTGGTGAAGTACAGGGTACCACAAGGGCGATGTTAACCGTCTGGAGGGAGGAAATATGTTCACAACGCATCACCGATTATCACGTGGTGAAGTACAGGGCACCACAAGGGCGATGTTAACCGTCTGGAGGGAGGAAATATGTTCACAACGCATCACCGATTATCACGTGGTGAAGTACAGGGCACCACAAGGGCGATGTTAACCGTCTGGAGGGAGGAAATATGTTCACAACGCATCACCGATTATCACGTAGTGAAGTACAGGGCACCACAAGGGCGATGTTAACCGTCTGGTGGGTGGAAATATGTTCACAACGCATCACCGATTATCACGTGGTGGAGTACAAGGCACCACAAGGGCGATGTTAACCGTCTGGAGGGAGGAAATATGTTCACAACGCATCACCGATTATCACGTGGTGATGTACAGGGTACCACAAGGGCGATGTTAACCGTCTGGAGGGAGGAAATATGTTCACAACCCAATGCCGATTATCACGTGGTGAAGTACAGGGCACCACAAGGGCGATGTTAACCGTCTGGAGGGAGGAAATATGTTCACAACGCAATGCCGATGATCACGTGGTGAAGTACAGGGTACCACAAGGGCGATGTTAACCGTCTGGAAGGTGGAAATATGTTCACAACGCATCACCGATTATCACGTGGTGAAGTACAGGGTACCACAAGGGCGATGTTAACCGTCTGGAGGGAGGAAATATGTTCACAACGCATCACCGATTATCACGTGGTGAAGTACAGGGCACCACAAGGGCGATGTTAACCGTCTGGAGGGAGGAAATATGTTCACAACGCATCACCGATTATCACGTGGTGAAGTACAGGGTACCACAAGGGCAATGTTAACCGTCTGGAGGGAGGAAATATGTTCACAACGCAATGCCGATGATCACGTGGTGAAGTACAGGGCACCACAAGGGCGATGTTAACCGTCTTGAGGAAGGAAATATGATCACAACGCATCACCGATTATCACGTGGTGAAGTACAGGGCACCACAAGGGTGATGTTAACCGTCTGGAGGGAGGAAATATGTTCACAACGCAATGCCGATTATCACGTGGTGATGTACAGGGCACCACAAGGGTGATGTTAACCGTCTGGAGGGAGGAAATATGTTCACAACGCATCACCGATCATCACGTGGTGAAGTACAGGGCACCACAAGGGCGATGTTAACCGTCTGGAGGGAGGAAATATGTTCACAACGCAATGCCGATGATCACGTGGTGATGTACAGGGTACCACAAGGGCGATGTTAACCGTCTGGTGGGAGGAAATATGTACACAACGCAATGCCGATGAACACGTGGTGAAGTACAGGGCACCACAAGGGCGATGTTAACGGTCTGGAGGGAGGAAATATGTTCACAACGCATCACCGATTATCACGTGGTGAAGTAAAGGGCACCACAAGGGCGATGTTAACCGTCTGGAGGAAGGAAATATGTTCACAACGCAATGCCGATTATCACGTGGTGAAGTACAGGGCACCACAAGGGCGATGTTAACCGTCTGGAGGGAGGAAATATGTTCACAACGCATCACCGATTATCACGTGGTGAAGTACAGGGCACCACAAGGGCGATGTTAACCGTCTGGAGGGAGGAAATATGTTCACAACGCATCACCGATTATCACGTGGTGAAGTACAGGGCACCACAAGGGCGATGTTAACCGTCTGGAGGGAGGAAATATGTTCACAACGCATCACCGATTATCACGTGGTGAAGTACAGGGTACCACAAGGGCGATGTTAACCGTCTGGAGGGAGGAAATATGTTCACAACGCATCACCGATTATCACGGAGTGAAGTACAGGGTACCACAAGGGCAATGTTAACCGTCTGGAGGGAGGAAATATGTTCACAACGCATCACCGATTATCACGTGGTGAAGTACAGGGCACCACAAGGGCGATGTTAACCGTCTGGAGGGAGGGAATATGTTCACAACGCATCACCGATTATCACGTGGTGAAGAACAGGGCACCACAAGGGCGATGTTAACCGTCTGGAGGGAGGAAATATGTTCACAACGCAATGCCGATTATCACGTGGTGAAGTACAGGGTACCACAAGGGCGATGTTAACCGTCTGGAGGGAGGAAATATGTTCACAACGCATCACCGATTATCACGTGGTGAAGTACAGGGCACCACGAGAGCGATGTTAACTGTCTGGAGGGAGGAAATATGTTCACAACGCATCACCGATTATCACGTGGTGAAGTACAGGGCACCACAAGGGCGATGTTAACAGTCTGGAGGGAGGAAATATGTTCACAACGCAATGCCGATTATCACGTGGTGAAGTACAGGGCACCACAAGGGCGATGTTAACCGTCTGGAGGGAGGAAATATGTTCACAACGCATCACCGATTATCACGTGGTGAAGTACAGGGCACCACAAAGGCGATGTTAACCGTCTGGAGGGAGGAAATATGTTCACAACGCATCACCGATTATCACGTGGTGAAGTACAGGGCACCACAAGGGTGATGTTAACCGTCTGGTGGGAGGAAATATGTTCACAACGCATCACCGATTATCACGTGGTGGAGTACAGGGCACCACAAGGGCGATGTTGACCGTCTGGAGGGAGGAAATATGTTCACAACGCATCACCGATTATCACGTGGTGATGTACAGGGTACCACAAGGGCGATGTTAACCGTCTGGAGGGAGGAAATATGTTCACAACGCAATGCCGATTATCACGTGGTGAAGTACAGGGCACCACAAGGGCGATGTTAACCGTCTGGAGGGAGGAAATATGTTCACAACGCAATGCCGATGATCACGTGGTGAAGTACAGGGTACCACAAGGGCGATGTTAACCGTCTGGAAGGTGGAAATATGTTCACAACGCATCACCGATTATCACGTGGTGAAGTATAGGGTACCACAAGGGCGATGTTAACCGTCTGGAGGGAGGAAATATGTTCACAACGCATCATCGATTATCACGTGGTGAAGTACAGGGCACCACAAGGGCGATGTTAACCGTCTGGAGGGAGGAAATATGTTCACAACGCATCACCGATTATCACGTGGTGAAGTACAGGGTACCACAAGGGCAATGTTAACCGTCTGGAGGGAGGAAATATGTTCACAACGCAATGCCGATGATCACGAGGTGAAGTACAGGGCACCACAAGGGCGATGTTAACGGTCTGGAGGGAGGAAATATGTTCACAACGCATCACCGATTATCACGTGGCGAAGTAAAGGGCACCACAAGGGCGATGTTAACCGTCTGGAGGAAGGAAATATGTTCACAACGCAATGCCGATTATCACGTGGTGAAGTACAGGGCACCACAAGGGCGATGTTAACCGTTTGGAGGGAGGAAATATGTTCACAACGCATCACCGATTATCACGTGGTGAAGCACAGGGCACCACAAGGGCGATGTTAACCGTCTTGAGGGAGGAAATATGTTCACAACGCATCACCGATTATCACGTGGTGAAGTACAGGGTACCACAAGGGCGATGTTAACCGTCTGGAGGGAGGAAATATGTTCACAACGCATCACCGATTATCACGTGGTGAAGTACAGGGTACCACAAGGGCGATGTTAACCGTCTGGAGGGAGGAAATATGTTCACAACGCATCACCGATTATCACGTGGTGAAGTACAGGGTACCACAAGGGCGATGTTAACCGTCTGGAGGGAGGAAATATGTTCACAACGCATCACCGATTATCACGTGGTGAAGTAAAGGGCACCACAAGGGCGATGTTAACCGTCTGGAGGGAGGAAATATGTTCACAACGCATCACCGATTATCACGTGGTGAAGTACAGGGCACCACAAGGGCGATGTTAACCGTCTGGAGGGAGGAAATATGTTCACAACGCAATGCCGCTGATCACGTGGTGAAGTACAGGGTACCACAAGGGCGATGGTAACCGTCTGGAGGGAGGAAATATGTTCACAACGCATCACCGATTATCACGTGGTGAAGTACAGGGCACCACAAGGGCGATGTTAACCGTCTGGAGGGAGGAAATATGTTCACAACGCATCACCGATTATCACGTGGTGAAGTACAGGGCACCACAAGGGCGATGTTAACCGTCTGGAGGGAGGAAATATCTTCACAACGCATCACCGATTATCAGGTGGTGAAGTACAGGGCACCACAAGGGTGATTTTAACCGTCTGGAGGGAGGAAATATGTTCACAACGCAATGCCGATGATCACGTGGTGGAGTACAGGGTACCACAAGGGCGATGTTAACCGTCTGGTGGGAGGAAATATGTTCACAACGCAATGCCGATGATCACGTGGTGAAGTACAGGGCACCACAAGGGCGATGTTAACGGTCTGGAGGGAGGAAATATGTTCACAACGCATCACCGATTATCACGTGGTGAAGTACAGGGCACCACAAGGGCGATGTTGACCGTCTGGAGGGAGGAAATATGTTCACAACGCAATGCCGATGATCACGTGGTGAAGTACAGGGTACCACAAGGGCGATGTTAACCGTCTGGAAGGTGGAAATATGTTCACAACGCATCACCGATTATCACGTGGTGAAGTACAGGGTACCACAAGGGCGATGTTAACTGTCTGGAGGGAGGAAATATGTTCACAACGCATCACCGATTATCACGTGGTGAAGTACAGGGTACCACAAGGGCGATGTTGACCGTCTGGAGGGAGGAAATATGTTCACAACGCATCACCGATTATCACGTGGTGAAGTACAGGGTACCACAAGGGCGATTTTAACCGTCTGGAGGGAGGAAATATGTTCACAACGCATCACCGATTATCACGTGGTGAAGTACAGGGTACCACAAGGGCGATGTCAACCGTATGGAGGGAGGAAATATGTTCACAACGCATCACCGATTATCACGTGGTGAAGTACAGGGTACCACAAGGGCGATGTTAACCGTCTGGAGGGAGGAAATATGTTCACAACGCAATGCCGATTATCACGTGGTGAAGTACAGGGTACCACAAGGGCGATGTTAACCGTCTGGAGGGAGGAAATATGTTCACAACGCATCACCGATTATCACGTGGTGAAGTACAGGGCACCACAAGGGCGATGTTAACCGTCTGGAGGGAGAAAATATGTTCACAACGCATCACCGATTATCACGTGGTGAAGTACAGGGCACCACAAGGGCGATGTTAACCGTCTGGAGGGAGGAAATATGTTCACAACGCATCACCGATTATCACGTGGTGAAGTACAGGGCACCACAAGGGCGATGTTAACCGTCTGGTGGGTGGAAATATGTTCACAACGCATCACCGATTATCACGTGGTGGAGTACAAGGCACCACAAGGGCGATGTTAACCGTCTGGAGGGAGGAAATATGTTCACAACGCATCACCGATTATCACGTGGTGATGTACAGGGTACCACAAGGGCGATGTTAACCGTCTGGAGGGAGGAAATATGTTCACAACCCAATGCCAATTATCACGTGGTGAAGTACAGGGCACCACAAGGGCGATGTTAACCGTCTGGAGGGAGGAAATATGTTCACAACGCAATGCCGATGATCACGTGGTGAAGTACAGGGTACCACAAGGGCGATGTTAACCGTCTGGAAGGTGGAAATATGTTCACAACGCATCACCGATTATCACGTGGTGAAGTACAGGGTACCACAAGGGCGATGTTAACCGTCTGGAGGGAGGAAATATGTTCACAACGCATCACCGATTATCACGTGGTGAAGTACAGGGCACCACAAGGGCGATGTTAACCGTCTGGAGGGAGGAAATATGTTCACAACGCATCACCGATTATCACGTGGTGAAGTACAGGGTACCACAAGGGCAATGTTAACCGTCTGGAGGGAGGAAATATGTTCACAACGCAATGCCGATGATCACGTGGTGAAGTACAGGGCACCACAAGGGCGATGTTAACCGTCTTGAGGAAGGAAATATGATCACAACGCATCACCGATTATCACGTGGTGAAGTACAGGGCACCACAAGGGTGATGTTAACCGTCTGGAGGGAGGAAATATGTTCACAACGCAATGCCGATTATCACGTGGTGATGTACAGGGCACCACAAGGGTGATGTTAACCGTCTGGAGGGAGGAAATATGTTCACAACGCATCACCGATCATCACGTGGTGAAGTACAGGGCACCACAAGGGCGATGTTAACCGTCTGGAGGGAGGAAATATGTTCACAACGCAATGCCGATGATCACGTGGTGAAGTAAAGGGCACCACAAGGGCGATGTTAACCGTCTGGAGGAAGGAAATATGTTCACAACGCAATGCCGATTATCACGTGGTGAAGTACAGGGCACCACAAGGGCGATGTTAACCGTCTGGAGGGAGGAAATATGTTCACAACGCATCACCGATAATCACGTGGTGAAGTACAGGGCACCACAAGGGCGATGTTAACCGTCTTGAGGGAGGAAATATGTTCACAACGCATCACCGATTATCACGTGGTGAAGTACAGGGCACCACAAGGGCGATGTTAACCGTCTGGAGGGAGGAAATATGTTCACAACGCATCACCGATTATCACGTGGTGAAGTACAGGGCACCACAAGGGCGATGTTAACCGTCTGGAGGGAGGAAATATGTTCACAACGCAATGCCGATGATCACGTGGTGAAGTACAGGGTACCACAAGGGCGATGTTAACCGTCTGGAGGGAGGAAATATGTTCACAACGCATCACCGATTATCACGTGGTGAAGTTCAGGGCACCACAAGGGCGATGTTAACCGTCTGGAGGGAGGAAATATGTTCACAACGCATCACCGATTATCACGTGGTGAAGTACAGGGCACCACAAGGGCGATGTTAACCGTCTGGAGGGAGGAAATATGTTCACAACGCATCACCGATTATCACGTGGTGAAGTACAGGGCACCACAAGGGTGATGTTAACCGTCTGGAGGAAGGAAATATGTTCACAACGCATCACCGATTATCACGTGGTGATGTACAGGGTACCACAAGGGCGATGTTAACCGTCTGGAGGGAGGAAATATGTTCACAACGCATCACCGATTATCACGTGGTGAAGTAAAGGGCACCACAAGGGCGATGTTAACCGTCTGGAGGTAGGAAATATGTTCACAACGCAATGCCGATTATCACGTGGTGAAGTACAGGGCACCACAAGGGCGATGTTAACCGTCTGGAGGGAGGAAATATGTTCACAACGCAATGCCGATTATCACGTGGTGAAGTACAGGGCACCACAAGGGCGATGTTAACCGTCTGGAGGGAGGAAATATGTTCACAACGCATCACCGATGATCACGTGGTGAAGTAGAGGGTACCACAAGGGCGATGTTAACCGTCTGGAGGGAGGAAATATGTTCACAACGCATCACCGATTTTCACGTGGTGAAGTACAGGGTACCACAAGGGCGATGTTAACCGTCTGGAGGGAGGAAATATGTTCACAACGCATCACCGATTATCACGTGGTGAAGTACAGGGCACCACAAGGGCTATGTTAACCCTCTGGAAGGAGGAAATATGTTCACAACGCAATGCCGATGATCACGTGGTGAAGTACAGGGCACCACAAGGGCGATGTTAACCGTCTGGAGGGAGGAAATATGTTCACAACGCATCACCGATCATCACGTGGTGAAGTACAGGGCACCACGAGGGCGATGTTAACCTTCTGGACTGAGGAAATATGTTCACAACGCAATGCCGATTATCAAGTGGTGATGTACAGGGCACCACAAGGGTGATGTTAACCGTCTGGAGAGAGGAAATATGTTCACAACGCATCACCGATTATCACGTGGTGAAGTACAGGGTACCACAAGGGCGATGTTAACCGTCTGGAGGGAGAAAATATGTTCACAACGCATCACCGATTATCACGTGGTGAAGTACAGGGCACCACAAGGGCGATGTTAACCGTCTGGAGTGAGGAAATATGTTCACAACGCATCACCGATTATCACGTGGTGAAGTACAGGGTACCACAAGGGTGATGTTAACCGTCTGGAGGGAGGAAATATGTTCACAACGCATCACCGATTATCACGTGGTGAAGTACAGGGCACCACAAGGGCGATGTTAACCGTCTGGAGGGAGGAAATATGATCACAACGCATCACCGATTATCACGTGGTGGAGTACAGGGTACCACAAGGGCGATGTTAACCGTCTGGAGGGAGGAAATATGTTCACAACGCATCACCGATTATCACGTGGTGAAGTACAGGGTACCACAAGGGTGATGTTAACCGTCTGGAGGGAGGAAATATGTTCACAACGCATCACCGATTATCACGTGGTGAAGTACAGGGTACCACAAGGGTGATGTTAACCGTCTGGAGGGAGGAAATATGTTCACAACGCATCACCGATTATCACGTGGTGAAGTACAGGGTACCACAAGGGTGATGTTAACCGTCTGGAGGGAGGAAATATGTTCACAACGCATCACCGATTATCACGTGGTGAAGTACAGGGCACCACAAGGGCGATGTTAACCGTCTGGAGGGAGAAAATATGATCACAACGCATCACCGATTATCACGTGGTGAAGTACAGGGTACCACAAGGGTGATGTTAACCGTCTGGAGGGAGGAAATATGTTCACAACGCATCACCGATTATCACGTGGTGAAGTACAGGGCACCACAAGGGCGATGTTAACCGTCTGGAGGGAGGAAATATGTTCACAACGCATCATCGATTATCACGTGGTGAAGTACAGGGTACCACAAGGGCGATGTTAACCGTCTGGAGTGAGGAAATATGTTCACAACGCATCACCGATTATCACGTGGTGAAGTACAGGGTACCACAAGGGTGATGTTAACCGTCTGGAGGGAGGAAATATGTTCACAACGCATCACCGATTATCACGTGGTGAAGTACAGGGCACCACAAGGGCGATGTTAACCGTCTGGAGGGAGGAAATATGTTCACAACGCATCACCGATCATCACGTGGTGAAGTACAGGGCACCACAAGGGCGATGTTAACCGTCTGGAGGGAGGAAATATGATCACAACGCATCACCGATTATCACGTGGTGAATTACAGGGCACCACAAGGGCGATGTTAACCGTCTGGAGGAAGGAAATATGTTCACAACGCATCACCGATTATCACGTGGTGATGTACAGGGTACCACAAGGGCGATGTTAACCGTCTGGAGGGAGGAAATATGTTCACAACGCATCACCGATTATCACGTGGTGAAGTAAAGGGCACCACAAGGGCGATGTTAACCGTCTGGAGGGAGGAAATATGTTCACAACGCAATGCCGATTATCACGTGGTGAAGTACAGGGCACCACAAGGGCGATGTTAACCGTCTGGAGGGAGGAAATATGTTCACAACGCAATGCCGATTATCACGTGGTGAAGCACAGGGTACCACAAGGGTGATGTTAACCGTCTGGAGGGAGGAAATATGTTCACAACGCATCACCGATTATCACGTGGTGAAGTACAGGGTACCACAAGGGTGATGTTAACCGTCTGGAGGGAGGAAATATGTTCACAACGCATCACCGATTATCACGTGGTGAAGTACAGGGTACCACAAGGGCGATGTTAACCGTCTGGAGGGAGGAAATATGTTCACAACGCATCACCGATTATCACGTGGTGAAGTACAGGGCACCACAAGGGCTATGTTAACCCTCTGGAAGGAGGAAATATGTTCACAACGCAATGTCGATTATCACTTGGTGAAGTACAGGGCACCACAAGGGCGATGTTAACCGTCTGGAGGAAGGAAATATGTTCACAACGCATCACCGATCATCACGTGGTGAAGTACAGGGCACCACGAGGGCGATGTTAACCCTCTGGACTGAGGAAATATGTTCACAACGCAATGCCGATTATCAAGTGGTGATGTACAGGGCACCACAAGGGTGATGTTAACCGTCTGGAGAGAGGAAATATGTTCACAACGCATCACCGATTATCACGTGGTGAAGTACAGGGTACCACAAGGGCGATGTTAACCGTCTGGAGGGAGAAAATATGTTCACAACGCATCACCGATTATCACGTGGTGGAGTACAGGGCACCACAAGGGCGATGTTAACCGTCTGGAGTGAGGAAATATGTTCACAACGCATCACCGATTATCACGTGGTGAAGTACAGGGTACCACAAGGGTGATGTTAACCGTCTGGAGGGAGGAAATATGTTCACAACGCATCACCGATTATCACGTGGTGAAGTACAGGGCACCACAAGGGCGATGTTAACCGTCTGGAGGGAGGAAATATGATCACAACGCATCACCGATTATCACGTGGTGAAGTACAGGGTACCACAAGGGCGATGTTAACCGTCTGGAGGGAGGAAATATGTTCACAACGCATCACCGATTATCACGTGGTGAAGCACAGGGTACCACAAGGGTGATGTTAACCGTCTGGAGGGAGGAAATATGTTCACAACGCATCACCGATTATCACGTGGTGAAGTACAGGGTACCACAAGGGTGATGTTAACCGTCTGGAGGGAGGAAATATGTTCACAACGCATCACCGATTATCACGTGGTGAAGTACAGGGTACCACAAGGGTGATGTTAACCGTCTGGAGGGAGGAAATATGTTCACAACGCATCACCGATTATCACGTGGTGAAGTACAGGGCACCACAAGGGCGATGTTAACCGTCTGGAGGGAGGAAATATGATCACAACGCATCACCGATTATCACGTGGTGAAGTACAGGGTACCACAAGGGTGATGTTAACCGTCTGGAGGGAGGAAATATGTTCACAACGCATCACCGATTATCACGTGGTGAAGTACAGGGCACCACAAGGGCGATGTTAACCGTCTGGAGGGAGGAAATATGTTCACAACGCATCATCGATTATCACGTGGTGAAGTACAGGGTACCACAAGGGCGATGTTAACCGTCTGGAGTGAGGAAATATGTTCACAACGCATCACCGATTATCACGTGGTGAAGTACAGGGTACCACAAGGGTGATGTCAACCGTCTGGAGGGAGGAAATATGTTCACAACGCATCACCGATTATCACGTGGTGAAGTACAGGGCACCACAAGGGCGATGTTAACCGTCTGGAGGGAGGAAATATGTTCACAACGCATCACCGATCATCACGTTGTGAAGTACAGGGCACCACAAGGGCGATGTTAACCGTCTGGAGGGAGGAAATATGATCACAACGCATCACCGATTATCACGTGGTGAAGTACAGGGTACCACAAGGGCGATGTTAACCGTCTGGAGGGAGGAAATATGTTCACAACGCATCACCGATTATCACGTGGTGGAGTAAAGGGTACCACAAGGGTGATGTTAACCGTCTGGAGGGAGGAAATATGTTCACAACCCAATGCCGATTATCACGTGGTGAAGTACAGGGCACCACAAGGGCGATGTTAACCGTCTGGAGGGAGGAAATATGTTCACAACGCAATGCCGATGATCACGTGGTGAAGTACAGGGTACCACAAGGGCGATGTTAACCGTCTGGAAGGTGGAAATATGTTCACAACGCATCACCGATTATCACGTGGTGAAGTACAGGGTACCACAAGGGCGATGTTAACCGTCTGGAGGGAGGAAATATGTTCACAACGCATCACCGATTATCACGTGCTGAAGTACAGGGCACCACAAGGGCGATGTTAACCGTCTGGAGGGAGGAAATATGTTCACAACGCATCACCGATTATCACGTGGTGAAGTACAGGGTACCACAAGGGCAATGTTAACCATCTGGAGGGAGGAAATATGTTCACAACGCAATGCCGATGATCACGTGGTGAAGTACAGGGCACCACAAGGGCGATGTTAACCGTCTGGAGGAAGGAAATATGATCACAACGCATCACCGATTATCACGTGGTGAAGTACAGGGCACCACAAGGGTGATGGTAACCGTCTGGAGGGAGGAAATATGTTCACAACGCAATGCCAATTATCACGTGGTGATGTACAGGGCACCACAAGGGTGATGTTAACCGTCTGGAGGGAGGAAATATGTTCACAACGCATCACCGATCATCACGTGGTGAAGTACAGGGCACCACAAGGGCGATGTTAACCGTCTGGAGGGAGGAAATATGTTCACAACGCAATGCCGCTGATCACGTGGTGATGTACAGGGTACCACAAGGGCGATGTTAACCGTCTGGTGGGAGGAAATATGTACACAACGCAATGCCGATGATCACGTGGTGAAGTACAGGGCACCACAAGGGCGATGTTAACGGTCTGGAGGGAGGAAATATGTTCACAACGCATCACCGATTATCACGTGGTGAAGTAAAGGGCACCACAAGGGCGATGTTAACCGTCTGGAGGAAGGAAATATGTTCACAACGCAATGCCGATTATCACGTGGTGAAGTACAGGGCACCACAAGGGCGATGTTAACCGTCTGGAGGGAGGAAATATGTTCACAACGCATCACCGATTATCACGTGGTGAAGTACAGGGCACCACAAGGGCGATGTTAAACGTCTTGAGGGAGGAAATATGTCCACAACGCATCACCGATTATCACGTGGTGAAGTACAGGGCACCACAAGGGCGATGTTAATCGTCTGGAGGGAGGAAATATGTTCACAACGCATCACCGATTATCACGTGGTGAAGTACAGGGCACCACAAGGGCGATGTTAACCGTCTGAAGGGAGGAAATATGTTCACAACGCAATGCCGATGATCACGTGGTGAAGTACAGGGTACCACAAGGGCGATGTTAACCGTCTGGAGGGAGGAAATATGTTCACAACGCATCACCGATTATCACGTGGTGAGGAACAGGGCACCACAAGGGCGATGTTAACCGTCTGGAGGGAGGAAATATGTTCACAACGCATCACCGATTATCACGTGGTGAAGTACAGGGCACCACAAGGGCGATGTTAACCGTCTGGAGGGAGGAAATATGTTCACAACGCATCACCGATTATCACGTGGTGAAGTACAGGGCACCACAAGGGTGATGTTAACCGTCTGGAGGAAGGAAATATGTTCACAACGCATCACCGATTATCACGTGGTGATGTACAGGGTACCACAAGGGCGATGTTAACCGTCTGGAGGGAGGAAATATGTTCACAACGCATCACCGATTATCACGTGGTGAAGTACAGGGCCCCACAAGGGCGATGTTAACCGTCTGGAGGGAGGAAATATGTTCACAACGCAATGCCGATTATCACGTGGTGAAGTACAGGGCACCACAAGGGCGATGTTAACCGTCTGGAGGGAGGAAATATGTTCACAACGCAATGCCGATTATCACGTGGTGAAGTACAGGGCACCACAAGGGCGATGTTAACCGTCTGGAGGGAGGAAATATGTTCACAACGCATCTCCGATGATCACGTTGTGAAGTAGAGGGTACCACAAGGGCGATGGTAACCGTCTGGAGGGAGGAAATATGTTCACAACGCATCACCGATTATCACGTGGTGAAGTACAGGGTACCACAAGGGCGATGTTAACCGTCTGGAGGGAGGAAATATGTTCACAACGCATCACCGATTATCACGTGGTGAAGTACAGGGCACCACAAGGGCTATGTTAACCCTCTGGAAGGAGGAAATATGTTCACAACGCAATGCCGATGATCACGTGGTGAAGTACAGGGCACCACAAGGGCGATGTTAACCGTCTGGAGGGAGGAAATATGTTCACAACGCATCACCGATCATCACGTGGTGAAGTACAGGGCACCACGAGGGCGATGTTAACCCTCTGGAAGGAGGAAATATGTTCACAACGCAATGCCGATTATCACGTGGTGATGTACAGGGCACCACAAGGGTGATGTTAACCGTCTGGAGAGAGGAAATATGTTCACAACGCATCACCGATTATCACGTGGTGAAGTACAGGGTACCACAAGGGCGATGTTAACCGTCTGGAGGGAGAAAATATGTTCACAACGCATCACCGATTATCACGTGGTGAAGTACAGGGCACCACAAGGGCGATGTTAACCGTCTGGAGTGAGGAAATATGTTCACAACGCATCACCGATTATCACGTGGTGAAGTACAGGGTACCACAAGGGTGATGTTAACCGTCTGGAGGGAGGAAATATGTTCACAACGCATCACCGATTATCACGTGGTGAAGTACAGGGCACCACAAGGGCGATGTTAACCGTCTGGAGGGAGGAAATATGATCACAACGCATCACCGATTATCACGTGGTGAAGTACAGGGTACCACATGGGCGATGTTAACCGTCTGGAGGGAGGAAATATGATCACAACGCATCACCGATTATCACGTGGTGAAGTACAGGGTACCACAAGGGTGATGTTAACCGTCTGGAGGGAGGAAATATGTTCACAACGCATCACCGATTATCACGTGGTGATGTACAGGGTACCACAAGGGCGATGTTAACCGTCTGGAGGGAGGAAATATGATCACAACGCATCACCGATTATCACGTGGTGAAGTACAGGGTACCACAAGGGTGATGTTAACCGTCTGGAGGGAGGAAATATGTTCACAACGCATCACCGATTATCACGTGGTGAAGTACAGGGTACCACAAGGGTGATGTTAACCGTCTGGAGGGAGGAAATATGTTCACAACGCATCACCGATTATCACTTGGTGAAGTACAGGGTACCACAAGGGTGATGTTAACCGTCTGGAGGGAGGAAATATGTTCACAACGCATCACCGATTATCACGTGGTGAAGTACAGGGTACCACATGGGCGATGTTAACCGTCTGGAGGGAGGAAATATGATCACAACGCATCACCGATTATCACGTGGTGAAGTACAGGGTACCACAAGGGTGATGTTAACCGTCTGGAGGGAGGAAATATGTTCACAACGCATCACCGATTATCACGTGGTGAAGTAGAGGGTACCACAAGGGCGATGTTAACCGTCTGGAGTGAGGAAATATGTTCACAACGCATCACCGATTATCACGTGGTGAAGTACAGGGTACCATAAGGGTGATATTAACCGTCTGGAGGGAGGAAATATGTTCACAACGCATCACCGATTATCACGTGGTGAAGTACAGGGTACCACAAGGGTGATGTTAACCGTCTGGAGGGAGGAAATATGTTCACAACGCATCACCGATTATCACGTGGTGAAGTACAGGGTACCACAAGGGTGATGTTAACCGTCTGGAGGGAGGAAATATGTTCACAACGCATCACCGATTATCACGTGGTGAAGTACAGGGCACCACAAGGGCGATGTTAACCGTCTGGAGGGAGGAAATATGATCACAACGCATCACCGATTATCACGTGGTGAAGTACAGGGTACCACAAGGGTGATGTTAACCGTCTGGAGGGAGGAAATATGTTCACAACGCATCACCGATTATCACGTGGTGAAGTACAGGGCACCACAAGGGCGATGTTAACCGTCTGGAGGGAGGAAATATGTTCACAACGCATCACCGATTATCACGTGGTGAAGTACAGGGTACCACAAGGGCGATGTTAACCGTCTGGAGTGAGGAAATATGTTCACAACGCATCACCGATTATCACGTGGTGAAGTACAGGGTACCACAAGGGTGATGTTAACCGTCTGGAGGAAGGAAATATGTTCACAACGCATCACCGATTATCACGTGGTGAAGTACAGGGCACCAAAAGGGCGATGTTAACCGTCTGGAGGGAGGAAATATGATCACAACGCATCACCGATTATCACGTGGTGAAGTACAGGGCACCACAAGGGTGATTTTAACCGTCTGGAGGGAGGAAATATGTTCACAACGCATCACCGATTATCACGTGGTGAAGTACAGGGCACCACAAGGGCGATGTTAACCGTCTGGAGGGAGGAAATATGATCACAACGCATCACCGATTATCACGTGGTGAAGTACAGGGTACCACAAGGGCGATGTTAACCGTCTGGAGGGAGGAAATATGTTCACAACGCATCACCGATTATCACGTGGTGATGTACAGGGTACCACAAGGGCGATGTTAACCGTCTGGAGGGAGGAAATATGTTCACAACGCATCACCGATTATCACGTGGTGATGTACAGGGCACCACAAGGGCGATGTTAACCGTCTGGAGGGAGGAAATATGATCACAACACATCACCGATTATCACGTGGTGAAGTACAGGGCACCACAAGGGTGATGTTAACCGTCTGGTGGGAGAAAATATGTTCACAACGCATCACCGATTATCACGTGGTGATGTACAGGGTACCACAAGGGCGATGTTACCGTCTGGAGGGAGAAAATATGTTCACAACGCATCACCGATTATCACGTGGTGAAGAACAGGGTACCACAAGGGTGATGTTAACCGTCTGGAGGGAGAAAATATGTCCACAACGCATCACCGATTATCACGTGGTGAAGTACAGGGTACCACAAGGGTGATGTTAACCGTCTGGAGGGAGGAAATATGTTCACAACGCATCACCGATTATCACGTGGTGAAGTACAGGGTACCACAAGGGTGATGTTAACCGTCTGGAGGGAGGAAATATGTTCACAACGCATCACCGATTATCACGTGGTGAAGTACAGGGCACCACAAGGGCGATGTTAACCGTCTGGAGGAAGGAAATATGTTCACAACGCAATGCTGATGATCCCGTGGTGAAGTACAGAGCACCACAAGGGCGATGTTAACCGTCTGGAGGAAGGAAATATGTTCACAACGCATCACCGATTATCACGTGGTGAAGTACAGGGCACCACAAGGGCAATGTTAACCGTCTGGAGGGAGGAAATATGTTCACAACGCATCACCGATTATCACTTGGTGAAGTACGAGGCATCACAAGGGCGATGTTAACCGTCTGGAGGGAGGAAATATGTTCACAACGCAATGTCGATGATCACGTGGTGAAGTACAGGGCACCACAAGGGCGATGTTAACCGTCTGGAGGGCGGAAATATGTTCACAACGCATCACCGATTATCACGTGGTGAAGTACAGGGCAGCACAAGGGCGATGTTAACCGTCTGGAGGGAGGAAATATGTTCACAACGCATCACCGATTATCACTTGGTGATGTACAGGGTTTCACAAGGGCGATGTTAACCGTCTGGAGGGAGGAAATATGTTCACAACGCATCACCGATTATCACGTGGTGAAGTACAGGGCACCACAAGGGCGATGTTAACCGTCTGGAGGGAGGAAATATGTTCACAACGCATCACCGATCATCACGTGGTGAAGTACTGGGTACCACAAGGGCGATGTTAACCGTCTGGAGGGAGGAAATATATTCACAACGCATCACCGATTATCACGTGCTGAAGTACAGGGTACCACAAGGGCGATGTTAACCGTCTGGAGGGAGGAAATATTGTCACGAAGATACGTATCTCTATGGCCACTCACCTGAGACCCCTAGACCTTTTACCCTCTATCCTTCTTTCCTCTGTACGTGTATGCGCAATTCCACACCTATACCTCAGTTCCATCATAGGCCACCACAGTGTCTATTCCCGTCAACCCTGGAACCCGCTGGCCTCATAACATCTACGCTAAGCGGGTAGCCTACCTAGAACCCGGCGGGAGTGCGCATGCGCAGAACTGGGTACTACCGATGACCGGGTGGGTAGCGACTTCTAATGAGATTCTGATCTGGGAGTGGATCTAAGTGATTCAAGGGAGACAGGTGATCACGACAGACCCCGAAGATCGAACGAGAGGGGAGACGAACCTAGACTCCGACGACCTTCCGACGAGCATCTTCATCGCGACCCCACTCTGGCGACCTCAACTGTTATACGGTAGGAGTAGGACCTATAATTGGGTGGGTTTATTTTTATTTAGGGCTTCACCCAATGGGTGGGCTCTAATTTTAAGGTTCCGGGTTATGTTAATTAGTTACATACATTAAATAGTATTCTCTTTTTAACTATGTCATTCAGTTCTTTGAGAAGTGAGACCCAGTCTGGTCCCGAACCCGATCCCACAACTTAGTATATACATCCCCATATAACCTAAGTTGTAACACTGGTGGAGGTGCGAGCTTTCTCTGAGTTATGTTTCATCGATATAGTATGGGTTCGTGGCCAGGTGTGTTCAGTAGTTTTTTCTCGGGTATTTATATTGAGTATTAAGGAACGTCCGTTATTTTGTGATGGAGTGGTGCAAGCTTCTTTTACAGATAGGGTCGCTTCACGTTTACATTGTGTGGGTGTGACATTCTAGGTCCGTTCCCAAAAACAGACAGAGGTAATAGGTACGTGATCTGTTGTACAGACTATACAACAAAATGGTCCGTAACCGGATGCCTACCTACAGGAGGAGCCGCCGATGTGGCTGACTTTATTGTAAAACATGTCATTTGTAAATGGCTGCCCTAAGCAAATCTAGACATTAAGGGGCAAAGTTTTCCAATCGAGTCTAGTTACCGGTATATTACAGGGGTTGGGCACTCGGAGCTCATTCACCACGTCTTACAAACCAAGCACAAACGGATTGGTAGAGAGATTCAACGGGGTAATGGCACAAATGATTTCAATGTACGTCAATTCGGCGCACAACGATTGGGACTACTTCGTAGATCTAGTGACATTTGCCTATAATACTGCAACCCAAGAAACCACACGTTACTCCCCCTTTTACCTACTATACGGTCGTCAGCCAGTCTTGCCTATAGACGTGTCTCTCCGACAAGGGTTGGATTTGACAGAGGATGCACAGGACGTGATAACTAAAGTCAACGATGCCCGTAAACTCGTGGCTGAAAGAATAAAGTCAGCCCAAGGAAAACAGAAAGAACGATATGACGGTAAACATAGACACGCAGAATACAAGGTCAATCAATTGGTGAAAGTTTATTTTCCGACAAGAAAAGTGGGTCTATCAGATAAGCTCCAAAAACGATGGAGAGGTCCTTATCGTGTCGTTCGCAGGTTATCTGACCTCAACTACGTGGTCATGATCAGAAAGGGTAGAAAGCTAGTTAAAGACACCCTTCATGTCAGTAGGTTGAAACCATTCTTTTCTCCAGATGATTGGCGTTTAGGGGAGAAATCAGTAAATTAATAAAAATGTGGGTAGACGATCCATGAAGTTATTATAGTTATAATTATCATCATAGAGTTATAATTACAGATGTTATTTTAGAAATTCATATTTACTACTTACTATACACGTTGTGTAACTTCAGACGTTTTTTTTTCATATGTTATTGTACATTACTCTGTTGGAAGTGAGTATGCTAGAAAAGGTGTGTCTTGTATTTCTTTTCAAAGTGAAATCATGTAGGAATAACATTTCAGTATAGTGACTGAGAATCAGTGTCTCGTATACAGTGTTACGTCACAAGGTCGGCGTGATGTAGCAACACGCAGAGCAAAACACTTTTCAAGTAATTTCAATCAAATGGATTTGATTTGAATGTGGGTTTGTTTTACGGAGTCGAGTGAATTGAAAGTTATAGGTTACACATGGGTGAATCATAACAAATGGGATTTTAGGGGTGTAATGGGCTATGGGTGTTGTGAGTAGGGTCGCTCCCAACTTGGTATAGTTTACATTCACGACGTCTGATAATGTAGCTTTCACAAATAGTAATTTTCAATTCTGATTTTATTCATTTTCATCAAACAAAACGAAAAAATACTAATAGTACATTTTGTAGTCTCCATGTGCACGGAGAAAATTATTTGTATTATTGGTTGACACTACACTATATTTGTTTCTTGGGAGTGCACGCCTGAGAAAGAAATTGGGATAGTACGGTACTCGTTTCGCATTTTTTTTTTCGGTTCGATTTTTTTGTTTTCGTACAAAAAAAAAACTTCTTTTTTCTGTGTATTGTTATTTCGATTATACCGGCATTTAATTATCAACTTCTTGAGGGTAGGGCTTCAGTTTGTTTAACGTCGTGACATGTCAATTGTTTTAACACGAGCATTTTTTTATAAGTAGACACCTCTATACAAAACAAATATTGGCTATGCGATATTTTCTGTCTTCACTCTGTAATCGAATATTTGTTAGTTTTTTGTTCTTGAATGTGTCAGCACACATGATCGTGCGATCTGCAACATGTAGTATTGACATGAGACGCGTCAGGCGTTTCAAGTCCATCGACTCACTGGATATGAATCAGCAATTCACACCTGATGAAATGACTCTAGGTGCTGATGTGGGGAAATCTGATGTATTATGCAATATATTTAAAATACGATATGTATTCTCATCAACAAAGTTCATGGTAGCTAGAATACGACACAGTTTCTCAGGCCATTATATTGAACCACGGTTGCAAACCATGTAAATGAAATTTAATGAAACCAATTCAAGGTCGTTGATGTCCGTTGACTTTGGGTGAATTAATTCGGTTCCAACAAAATGTATATATTGATGTATTTGTATCTTTGGAACTTATGTAAATCAGGTACATGATGTGAATGTATATCTTTTAGGTCTATGTGGAAAATTGAAATTAATTTAATTGCAATTTTGGGATTAAATTTGTCTTATTGTTCGATTTTGATTTAGATTTATTTCAATAGATCTAACAGGGCGAGTACATAGTTGTCAGTTTTATGATTAGGTGGTTGGTGGATATCTACTTTGTTTATGGTAATCTTCTTCTTGCCGTCCAATGAGAGCCAACTGAGCCATGTGTGTGTAGGTGTAGTTGATAGGGAAAGATGATAAAGTCATACAATCTGTCAACCATAACAGAGAAAGCACGTACACTCAGCAGCCATCATTGTGTGGGAGGGACTAGGTCTCAAACTACCACCTCTTTCTTAATGAACACATAATGACATAATTATTAATCCATTTATTAACATTTTTTTTTTTTTTTTTTCTCCTTGACGTTGATGTCAATATTTGCTTCACAATTTATATTATTTTTATTGGGGATCTATTTTGTATAAGGAAAACAACAGTTGATCGCCGTCAGAGAAGTCGGATGGCGATGGTCCATGGAATGTACCAGTGAATCGGCTGCTTTTTGAAGTGCATATAGTAATAGTGATGAAGAATGAAAGACATTCAGAAGAAAGATTCATCTCCACTATACTTACCATGACATTGTTGTCACTATGGACACTGATGTGACATTCAATATCGAATTCATAAGTGAAAGTGACAATTACATGTGATTATATTTCAGCATGATCCACTACGTTTTACACTTCAATAATGTGAATATAACATGATTATGATGGGATTATATTTGATAGATTCATCTCCACTGGACTTATCACGACATTGTTGTCACTATATAGACACTGATGTGACATTATATATTTATTTCATAAGTGAAGTGACAAATCTTTGTGCTTATTTTAACATTATTCACTATGTTTTTCATACCATTATTGTGGGTATTATCATAATTATTGATCAGGATGAATGTTCTCTTTTTTTTCTTGTAGCAACGGTACATTTTCAGATATATAATGAGATATATGGAATTATTATACCTACTGAAAACATGTATTTTCCCTGGAACCTTCAATTGGATTAATGTATATTGTATCATCAATTTGTTACTATTGGGGTCATTTTAATTCATGGGATTTATGAAGGCCGCCTAGGTAGTTCCAGTAGGTGAGGGACGTCAGAGTGGCATCGAGTTGAAGAGAACACTGAAGACGGATAGATTCTGTGAAGAAAGAAGGACTCCCCAACCAAGTGATAGAGAGTATGCGACCAGCGGTACCTGAGCAGAAATTGGTTCTAGATGGAGAATAGAGTGTCCCAGACGGAAAATCGGGACGATTTTCAGGGGAGGTGGAGGTGTGTCACGAAGATACGTATCTCTATGGCCACTCACCTGAGACCCCTAGACCTTTTACCCTCTATCCTTCTTTCCTCTGTACGTGTATGCGCAATTCCACACCTATACCTCAGTTCCATCATAGGCCACCACAGTGTCTATTCCCGTCAACCCTGGAACCCGCTGGCCTCATAACATCTACGCTAAGCGGGTAGCCTACCTAGAACCCGGCGGGAGTGCGCATGCGCAGAACTGGGTACTACCGATGACCGGGTGGGTAGCGACTTCTAATGAGATTCTGATCTGGGAGTGGATCTAAGTGATTCAAGGGAGACAGGTGATCACGACAGACCCCGAAGATCGAACGAGAGGGGAGACGAACCTAGACTCCGACGACCTTCCGACGAGCATCTTCATCGCGACCCCACTCTGGCGACCTCAACTGTTATACGGTAGGAGTAGGACCTATAATTGGGTGGGTTTATTTTTATTTAGGGCTTCACCCAATGGGTGGGCTCTAATTTTAAGGTTCCGGGGTATGTTAATTAGTTACATACATTAAATAGTATTCTCTTTTTAACTATGTCATTCAGTTCTTTGAGAAGTGAGACCCAGTCTGGTCCCGAACCCGATCCCACAACTTAGTATATACATCCCCATATAACCTAAGTTGTAACAATATGTTCACAACGCATCACCGATTATCTCGTGGTGAAGTACAGGGCACCACAAGGGCGATGTTAACCGTCTGGAGAGAGGAAATATGTTCACAACGCATCACCGATTATCACGTGGTGAAGTACAGGGCACGACAAGGGTGATGTTAACCGTCTGGAGGGAGGAAATATGTTCAAAACGCATCACCGATTATCACGTGGTGAAGTACAGGGTACCACAAGGGTGATGTTAACCGTCTGGAGGGAGGAAATATGTTCACAACGCATCACCGATTATCACTTGGTGAAGTAGAGGGTACCACAAGGGCGATGTTAACCGTCTGGAGTGAGGAAATATGTTCACAACGCATCACCGATTATCACGTGGTGAAGTACAGGGTACCATAAGGGTGATGTTAACCGTCTGGAGGGAGGAAATATGTTCACAACGCATCACCGATTATCACGTGGTGAAGTACAGGGTACCACAAGGGTGATGTTAACCGTCTGGAGGGATGAAATATGTTCACAACGCATCACCGATTATCACGTGGTGAAGTACAGGGTACCACAAGGGTGATGTTAACCGTCTGGAGGGAGGAAATATGTTCACAACGCATCACCGATTATCACGTGGTGAAGTACAGGGCACCACAAGGGCGATGTTGACCGTCTGGAGGGAGGAAATATGATCACAACGCATCACCGATTATCACGTGGTGAAGTACAGGGTACCACAAGGGTGATGTTAACCGTCTGGAGGGAGGAAATATGTTCACAACGCATCACCGATTATCACGTGGTGAAGTACAGGGCACCACAAGGGCGATGTTAACCGTCTGGAGGGAGGAAATATGTTCACAACGCATCACCGATTATCACGTGGTGAAGTACAGGGTACCACAAGGGCGATGTTAACCGTCTGGAGGGAGGAAATATGTTCACAACGCATCACCGATTATCACGTGGTGAAGTACAGGGTACCACAAGGGTGATGGTAACCGTCTGGAGGGAGGAAATATGTTCACAACGCATCACCGATTATCACGTGGTGAAGTACAGGGCACCACAAGGGCGATGTTAACCGTCTGGAGGGAGGAAATATGATCACAACGCATCGTCGATTATCACGTGGTGAAGTACAGGGCACCACAAGGGCGATTTTAACCGTCTGGAGGGAGGAAATATGTTCACAACGCATCACCGATTATCACGTGGTGAAGTACAGGGCACCACAAGGGCGATGTTAACCGTCTGGAGGGAGGAAATATGATCACAACGCATCACCGATTATCACGTGGTGAAGTACAGGGTACCACAAGGGCGATGTTGACCGTCTGGAGGAAGGGAATATGTTCACAACGCATCACCGATTATCACGTGGTGATGTACAGGGTACCACAAGGGCGATGTTAACCGTCTGGAGGGAGGAAATATGTTCACAACGCATCACCGATTATCACGTGGTGATGTACAGGGCACAACAAGGGCGATGTTAGCCGTCTGGAGGGAGGAAATATGATCACAACACATCACCGATTATCACGTGGTGAAGTACAGGGCACCACAAGGGTGATGTTAACCGTCTGGTGGGAGAAAATATGTTCACAACGCATCACCGATTATCACGTGGTGATGTACAGGGTACCACAAGGGCGATGTTACCGTCTGGAGGGAGAAAATATGTTCACAACGCATCACCGATTATCACGTGGTGAAGTACAGGGTACCACAAGGGTGATGTTAACCGTCTGGAGGGAGAAAATATGTCCACAACGCATCACCGATTATCACGTGGTGAAGTACAGGGTACCACAAGGGTGATTTTAACCGTCTGGAGGGAGGAAATATGTTCACAACGCATCATTGATTATCACGTGGTGAAGTACAGGGTACCACAAGGGTGATGTTAACCGTCTGGAGGGAGGAAATATGTTCACAACGCATCACCGATTATCACGTGGTGAAGTACAGGGCACCACAAGGGCGATGTTAACCGTCTGGAGGAAGGAAATATGTTCACAACGCAATGCTGATGATCCCGTGGTGAAGTACAGAGCACCACAAGGGCGATGTTAACCGTCTGGAGGAAGGAAATATGTTCACAACGCATCACCGATTATCACGTGGTGAAGTACAGGGCACCACAAGGGCAATGTTAACCGTCTGGAGGGAGGAAATATGTTCACAACGCATCACCGATTATCACTTGGTGAAGTACGAGGCATCACAAGGGCGATGTTAACCGTCTGGAGGGAGGAAATATGTTCACAACGCAATGTCGATGATCACGTGGTGAAGTACAGGGCACCACAAGGGCGATGTTAACCGTCTGGAGGGCGGAAATATGTTCACAACGCATCACCGATTATCACGTGGTGAAGTACAGGGCAGCACAAGGGCGATGTTAACCGTCTGGAGGGAGGAAATATGTTCACAACGCATCACCGATTATCACTTGGTGATGTACAGGGTTTCACAAGGGCGATGTTAACCGTCTGGAGGGAGGAAATATGTTCACAACGCATCACCGATTATCACGTGGTGAAGTACAGGGCACCACAAGGGCGATGTTAACCGTCTGGAGGGAGGAAATATGTTCACAACGCATCACCGATCATCACGTGGTGAAGTACTGGGTACCACAAGGGCGATGTTAACCGTCTGGAGGGAGGAAATATATTCACAACGCATCACCGATTATCACGTGCTGAAGTACAGGGTACCACAAGGGTGATGTTAACCGTCTGGAGGGAGGAAATATGTTCACAACGCATCACCGATTATCACGTGGTGAAGTACAGGGCACCACAAGGGCGATATTAACCGTCTGGAGGGAGGAAATATGTTCACAACGCATCACCGATTATCACGTGGTGAAGTACAGGGCACCACAAGGGCGATGTTAACCGTCTGGAGGGAGGAAATATGTTCACAACGCATCACCGATTATCACGTGGTGAAGTACAGGGTACCACAAGGGCGATGTTAACCGTCTGGAGGGAGGAAATATGTTCACAACGCATCACCGATTATCACGTGGTGGAGTACAGGGTACCTCAAGGGCGATGTTAACCGTCTGGAGGGAGGAAATATGTTCACAACGCATCACCGATTATCACGTGGTGATGTACAGGGCACCACAAGGGTGATGTTACCCGTCTGGAGGGAGGAAATATGTTCACAACGCAATGCCAATGATCACGTGGTGATGTACAGGGCACCACAAGGGTGATGTTAACCGTCTGGAAGGAGAAAATATGTTCACAACGCAATGCCGATGATCACGTGGTGAAGTACAGGGCACCACAAGGGTGATGTTAACCGTCTGGAGGGAGGAAATATGTTCACAACGCAATGCCGATGACCACGTGTTGAGGTACAGGGCACCACAAGGGCGATGTTAACCGTCTGGAGGGAGGAAATATGTTCACAACGCATCACCGATTATCACGTGGTGAAGTACAGGGTACCACAAGGGCGATGTTAACCGTCTGGAGGGAGGAAATATGTTCACAACGCAATGCCGATGATCACGTGGTGATGTACAGGGCACCACAAGGGCGATGTTAACCGTCTGGAGGGAGGAAATATGTTCACAACGCATCACCGATTATCACGTGGTGAAGTACAGGGTACCACAAGGGCGATGTTAACCGTCTGGAGGGAGGAAATATGTTCACAACGCATCACCGATTATCACGTGGTGATGTACAGGGTACCACAAGGGCGATGTTAACCGTCTGGAGTGAGGAAATATGTTCACAACGCAATGCCGATGATCACGTGGTGATGTACAGGGCACCACAAGGGCGATGTTAACCGTCTGGAGGGAGGAAATATGTTCACAACGCATCACCGATTATCAAGTGGTGAAGTACAGGGCACCACAAGAGCGATGTTAACCGTCTGGAGGGAGGAAATATGTTCACAACGCAATGCCTATGATCACGTGGTGATGTACAGGGCACCACAAGGGCGATGTTAACCGTCTGGAGGGAGGAAATATGTTCACAACGCATCACCGATTATCACGTGGTGAAGTACAGGGTACCACAAGGGCGATGTTAACCGTCTGGAGGGAGGAAATATGTTCACAACGCATCACCGATTATCACGTGGTGATGTACAGGGCACCACAAGGGCGATGTTAACCGTCTGGAGGGAGGAAATATGATCACAACGCATCACCGATTATCACGTGGTGATGTACAGGGTACCACAAGGGCGATGTTACCGTCTGGAGGGAGAAAATATGTTCACAACGCATCACCGATTATCACGTGGTGAAGTACAGGGTACCACAAGGGTGATGTTAACCGTCGGGAGGGAGAAAATATGTTCACAACGCATCACCGATTATCACGTGGCGAAGTACAGGGTTCCACAAGGGTGATGTTAACCGTCTGGAGGGAGGAAATATGTTCACAAAGCATCACCGATTATCACGTGGTGAAGTACAGGGTACCACAAGGGTGATGTTAACCGTCTGGAGGGAGGAAATATGTTCACAACGCATCACCGATTATCACGTGGTGAAGTACAGGGCTTCACAAGGGCGATGTTAACCGTCTGGAGGAAGGAAATATGTTCACAACGCAATGCCGATGATCCCGTGGTGAAGTACAGGGCACCACAAGGGCGATGTTAACCGTCTGGAGGAAGGAAATATGTTCACAACGCATCACCGATTATCACGTGGTGAAGTACAGGGCACCACAAGGGCAATGTTAACCGTCTGGAGGGAGGAAATATGTTCACAACGCATCACCGATTATCACTTGGTGAAGTACGAGGCATCACAAGGGCGATGTTAACCGTCTGGAGGGAGGAAATATGTTCACAACGCAATGTCGATGATCACGTGGTGAAGTACAGGGCACCACAAGGGCGATGTTAACCGTCTGGAGGGCGAAAATATGTTCACAACGCATCACCGATTATCACGTGGTGAAGTACAGGGCACCACATGGGCGATGTTCACCGTCTGGAGGGAGGAAATATGTTCACAACGCATCACCGATTATCACGTGGTGATGTACAGGGTTTCACAAGGGCGATGTTGACCGTCTGGAGGGAGGAAATATGTTCACAACGCATCACTGATTATCACGTAGTGAAGTACAGGGCACCACAAGGGCGATGTTAACCGTCTGGAGGGAGGAAATATGTTCACAACGCATCACCGATCATCACGTGGTGAAGTACAGGGTACCACAAGGGCGATGTTAACCGTCTGGAGGGAGGAAATATATTCACAACGCATCACCGATTATCACGTTCTGAAGTACAGGGTACCACAAGGGCGATGTTAACCGTCTGGAGGGAAGAAATATGTTCACAACGCATCACCGATTATCTCGTGGTGAAGTACAGGGCACCACAAGGGCGATGTTAACCGTCTGGAGAGAGGAAATATGTTCACAACGCATCACCGATTATCACGTGGTGAAGTACAGGGCACGACAAGGGTGATGTTAACCGTCTGGAGGAAGGAAATATGTTCACAACGCATCACCGATTATCACGTGGTGAAGTACAGGGCACCACAAGAGCGATGTTAACCGTCTGGAGGGAGGAAATATGTTCACAACGCAATGCCGATGATCACGTGGTGATGTACAGGGCACCACAAGGGCGATGTTAACCGTCTGGAGGGAGGAAATATGTTCACAACGCATCACCGATTATCACGTGGTGAAGTACAGGGCACCACAAGGGTGATGTTAACCGTCTGGAGGGAGGAAATATGTTCACAACGCAATGCCGATGACCACGTGTTGAGGTACAGGGCACCACAAGGGCGATGTTAACCGTCTGGAGGGAGGAAATATGTTCACAACGCATCACCGATTATCACGTGGTGAAGTACAGGGTACCACAAGGGCGATGTTAACCGTCTGGAGGGAGGAAATATGTTCACAACGCAATGCCGATGATCACGTGGTGATGTACAGGGCACCACAAGGGCGATGTTAACCGTCTGGAGGGAGGAAATATGTTCACAACGCATCACCGATTATCACGTGGTGAAGTACAGGGTACCACAAGGGCGATGTTAACCGTCTGGAGGGAGGAAATATGTTCACAACGCATCACCGATTATCACGTGGTGATGTACAGGGTACCACAAGGGCGATGTTAACCGTCTGGAGTGAGGAAATATGTTCACAACGCAATGCCGATGATCACGTGGTGATGTACAGGGCACCACAAGGGCGATGTTAACCGTCTGGAGGGAGGAAATATGTTCACAACGCATCACCGATTATCAAGTGGTGAAGTACAGGGCACCACAAGAGCGATGTTAACCGTCTGGAGGGAGGAAATATGTTCACAACGCAATGCCGATGATCACGTGGTGATGTACAGGGCACCACAAGGGCGATGTTAACCGTCTGGAGGGAGGAAATATGTTCACAACGCATCACCGATTATCACGTGGTGAAGTACAGGGTACCACAAGGGCGATGTTAACCGTCTGGAGGGAGGAAATATGTTCACAACGCATCACCGATTATCACGTGGTGATGTACAGGGTACCACAAGGGCGATGTTAACCGTCTGGAGTGAGGAAATATGTTCACAACGCATCACTCACCGATTATCACGTGGTGAAGTACAGGGTACCACAAGGGTGATGTTAACCGTCTGGAGGGAGGAAATATGTTCACAACGCATCACCGATTATCACGTGGTGAAGTACAGGGTACCACAAGGGCGATGTTAACCGTCTGGAGGGAGGAAATATGTTCACAACGCAATGCCAATGATCACGTGGTGAAGTACAGGGCACCACAAGGGCAATGTTGACCGTCTGGAGGGAGGAAATATGTTCACAACGCAATGCCGATTATCACGTGGTGATGTACAGGGCACCACAAGGGTGATGTTAACCGTCTGGAGGGAGGAAATATGTTCACAACGCATCACCGATTATCACGTGGTGAAGTACAGGGTACCACAAGGGTGATGTTAACCGTCTGGAGGGAGGAAATATGTTCACAACGCATCACCGATTATCACGTGGTGAAGTACAGGGCTTCACAAGGGCGATGTTAACCGTCTGGAGGGAGGAAATATGTTCACAACGCATCACCGATTATCACGTGGTGAAGTACAGGGTACCACAAGGGCGATGTTAACCGTCTGGAGGGAGGAAATATGTTCACAACGCATCACCGATTATCACGTGGTGATGTACAGGGTACCACAAGGGCGATGTTAACCGTCTGGAGTGAGGAAATATGTTCACAACGCAATGCCGATGATCACGTGGTGAAGTACAGGGTACCACAAGGGTGATGTTAACCGTCTGGAGGGAGGAAATATGTTCACAACGCAATGCCGATTATCACGTGGTGAAGCACAGGGCACCACAAGGGTGATGTTAACCGTCTGGAGGAAGGAAATATGTTCACAACGCAATGCCGATGATCCCGTGGTGGAGTACAGGGCACCACAAGGGCGATGTTAACCGTCTGGAGGAAGGAAATATGTTCACAACGCATCACCGATTATCACGTGGTGAAGTACAGGGTACCACAAGGGCAATGTTAACCGTCTGGAGGGAGGAAATATGTTCACAACGCATCACCGATTATCACTTGGTGAAGTACGAGGCATCACAAGGGCGATGTTAACCGTCTGGAGGGAGGAAATATGTTCACAACGCAATGTCGATGATCACGTGGTGAAGTACAGGGCACCACAAGGGCGATGTTAACCGTCTGGAGGGCGAAAATATGTTCACAACGCATCACCGATTATCACGTGGTGAAGTACAGGGCACCACAAGGGCGATGTTAACCGTCTGGAGAGAGGAAATATGTTCACAACGCATCACCGATTATCACGTGGTGATGTACAGGGTTTCACAAGGGCGATGTTAACCGTCTGGAGGGAGGAAATATGTTCACAACGCATCACTGATTATCACGTGGTGAAGTACAGGGCACCACAAGGGCGATGTTAACCGTCTGGAGGGAGGAAATATGTTCACAACGCATCACCGATCATCACGTGGTGAAGTACAGGGTACCACAAGGGCGATGTTAACCGTCTGGAGGGAGGAAATATATTCACAACGCATCACCGATTATCACGTTCTGAAGTACAGGGTACCACAAGGGCGATGTTAACCGTCTGGAGGGAAGAAATATGTTCACAACGCATCACCGATTATCTCGTGGTGAAGTACAGGGCACCACAAGGGCGATGTTAACCGTCTGGAGAGAGGAAATATGTTCACAACGCATCACCGATTATCACGTGGTGAAGTACAGGGCACGACAAGGGTGATGTTAACCGTCTGGAGGGAGGAAATATGTTCAAAACGCATCACCGATTATCACGTGGTGAAGTACAGGGCACCACAAGGGTGATGTTAACCGTCTGGAAGGTGGAAATATGTTCACAACGCATCACCGATTATCACGTGGTGAAGTACAGGGTACCACAAGGGCGATGTTAACCGTCTGGAGGGAGGAAATATGTTCACAACGCATCACCGATTATCACGTGGTGAAGTAGAGGGTACCACAAGGGCGATGTTAACCGTCTGGAGGGAGGAAATATGTTCACAACGAATCACCGATTATCACGTGGTGATGTACAGGGTACCACAAGGGCGATGTTAACCGTCTGGAGGGTGGAAATATGTTCACAACGCAATGTCGATGATCACGTGGTGATGTACAGGGCACCACAAGGGCGATGTTAACCGTCTGGAGGGAGGAAATATGTTCACAACGCATCACCGATTATCACGTGGTGAAGTACAGGGCACCACAAGGGTGATGTCAACCGTCTGGAGGGAGGAAATATGTTCACAACGCATCACCGATTATCACGTGGTGAAGTACAGGGTACCACAAGGGCGATGTTAACCGTCTGGAGGGAGGAAATATTTTCACAACGCATCACCGATTATCACGTGGTGAAGTACAGGGCACCACAAGGGCGATGTTAACCGTCTGGAGGGAGGAAATATGTTCACAACGCATCACCGATTATCACGTGGTGAAGTACAGGGTACCACAAGGGCGATGTTAATCGTCTGGAGGGAGGAAATATGTTCACAACGCATCACCGATTATCACGTGGTGATGTACAGGGTACCACAAGGGCGATGTTAACCGTCTGGGGGAGGAAATATGTTCACAACGCATCACCGATTATCACGTGGTGAAGTACAGGGCACCACAAGGGCGATGTTAACCGTCTGGAGGGAGGAAATATGTTCACAATGCATCACCGATTATCACATTGTGAAGTACAGGGCACCACAAGGGTGATGTTAACCGTCTGGAGGGAGGAAATATGTTCACAACGCATCACCGATTATCACGTGGTGAAGTACAGGGCACCACAAGGGCGATGTTAACCGTCTGGAGGGAGGAAATATGTTCACAACGCATCACCGATTATCACGTGGTGAAGTACAGGGCACCACAAGGGCGATGTTAACCGTCTGGAGGGAGGAAATATGTTCACAACGCATCACCGATTATCACGTGGTGAAGTACAGGGTACCACAAGGGCGATGTTAACCGTCTGGAGGGAGGAAATATGTTCACAACGCATCACCGATTATCACGTGGTGGAGTACAGGGTACCACAAGGGCGATGTTAACCGTCTGGAGGGAGGAAATATGTTCACAACGCATCACCGATTATCACGTGGTGATGTACAGGGCACCACAAGGGTGATGTTAACCGTCTGGAGGGAGGAAATATGTTCACAACGCAATGCCAATGATCACGTGGTGATGTACAGGGCACCACAAGGGTGATGTTAACCGTCTGGAGGGAGGAAATATGTTCACAACGCAATGCCGATGATCACGTGGTGAAGTACAGGGCACCACAAGGGTGATGTTAACCGTCTGGAGGGAGGAAATATGTTCACAACGCAATGCCGATGACCACTAGTTGAGGTACAGGGCACCACAAGGGCGATGTTAACCGTCTGGAGGGAGGAAATATGTTCACAACGCATCACCGATTATCACGTGGTGAAGTACAGGGTACCACAAGGGCGATGTTAACCGTCTGGAGGGAGGAAATATGTTCACAACGCAATGCCGATGTTCACGTGGTGATGTACAGGGCACCACAAGGGCGATGTTAACCGTCTGGAGGGAGGAAATATGTTCACAACGCATCACCGATTATCACGTGGTGAAGTACAGGGTACCACAAGGGCGATGTTAACCGTCTGGAGGGAGGAAATATGTTCACAACGCATCACCGATTATCACGTGGTGATGTACAGGGTACCACAAGGGCGATGTTAACCGTCTGGAGTGAGGAAATAAGTTTCACAACGCAATGCCGATGATCACGTGGTGATGTACAGGGCACCACAAGGGCGATGTTAACCGTCTGGAGGGAGGAAATATGTTCACAACGCATCACCGATTATCACGTGGTGAAGTACAGGGCACCACAAGGGCGATGTTAACCGTCTGGAGGGAGGAAATATGTTCACAAAGCAATGCCGATGATCACGTGGTAATGTACAGGGCACCACAAGGGCGATGTTAACCGTCTGGAGGGAGGAAATATGTTCACAACGCATCACCGATTATCACGTGGTGAAGTACAGGGTACCACAAGGGCGATGTTAACCGTCTGGAGGGAGGAAATATATTCACAACGCATCACCGATGATCACGTGGTGATGTACAGGGCACCACAAGGGCGATGTTAACCGTCTGGAGGGAGGAAATATGTTCACAACGCATCACCGATTATCACGTGGTGAAGTACAGGGCACCACAAGGGCGATGTTAACCGTCTGGAGGGAGGAAATATGTTCACAACGCATCACCGATCATCACGTGGTGAAGTGCAGGGTACCACAAGGGCGATGTTAACCGTCTGGAGGGAGGAAATATGTTCACAACGCATCACCGATTATCACGTGGTGAAGTACAGGGTACCACAAGGGCGATGTTAACCGTCTGGAGGGAGGAAATATGTTCACAAAGCATCACCGATTATCACGTGGTGGAGTACAGGGTACCACAAGGGCGATGTTAACCGTCTGGAGGGAGGAAATATGTTCACAACGCATCACCGATTATCACGTGGTGATGTACAGGGCACCACAAGGGTGATGTTAACCGTCTGGAGGGAGGAAATATGTTCACAACGCAATGCCAATGATCACGTGGTGATGTACAGGGCACCACAAGGGTGATGTTAACCGTCTGGAGGGAGGAAATATGTTCACAACTCAATGCCGATGATCACGTGGTGAAGTACAGGGCACCACAAGGGCGATGTTAACCGTCTGGAGAGAGGAAATATGTTCACAACGCAATGCCGATGATCACGTGGTGAAGTACAGGGCACCACAAGGGTGATGTTAACCGTCTGGAGGGAGGAAATATGTTCACAACGCAATGCCGATGATCACGTGGTGATGTACAGGGCACCACAAGGGTGATGTTAACCGTCTGGAGGGAGGAAATATGTTCACAACGCATCACCGATTATCACGTGGTGAAGTACAGGGCACCACAAGGGCGATGTTAACCGTCTGGAGAGAGGAAATATGTTCACAACGCAATGCCGATGATCACGTGGTGAAGCACAGGGCACCACAAGGGTGATGTTAACCGTCTGGAGGGAGGAAATATGTTCACAACGCAATGCCGATGATCACGTGGTGATGTACAGGGCACCACAAGGGTGATGTTAACCGTCTGGAGGGAGGAAATATGTTCACAACGCATCACCGATTATCACGTGGTGAAGTACAGGGCACCACAAGGGCGATGTTAACCGTCTGGAGGGAGGAAATATGTTCACAACGCATCACCGATTATCACGTGGTGAAGTACAGGGTACCACAAGGGCGATGTTAACCGTCTGGAGGAAGGAAATATGTTCACAACGCATCACCGATTATCACGTGGTGAAGTACAGGGTACCACAAGGGTGATGTTAACCGTCTGGAGAGAGGAAATATGTTCACAACGCAATGCCGATGATCACGTGGTGAAGTACAGGGCACCACAAGGGTGATGTTAACCGTCTGGAGGGAGGAAATATGTTCACAACGCAATGCCGATGATCACGTGGTGATGTACAGGGCACCACAAGGGTGATGTTAACCGTCTGGAGGGAGGAAATATGTTCACAAAGCATCACCGATTATCACGTGGTGAAGTACAGGGCACCACAAGGGTGATGTTAACCGTCTGGAGGGAGGAAATATGTTCACAACGCATCACCGATTATCACGTGGTGATGTACAGGGCACCACAAGGGCGATGTTAACGGACTGGAGGGTGGGAGAATGATCACAACCGAATGCCAATGATCACGTGGTGATGTACAGGGCACCACAAGGGCGATGTTGACCGTCTGGAGGGAGGAAATATGTTCACAACGCAATGCCAATGATCACGTGGTGATGTACAGGGTACCACAAGGGCGATGTTAACCGTCTGGAGGGAGGAATTATGTTCACAACGCAATGCCAATGATCACGTGGTGATGTACAGGGCACCACAAGGGTGATGTTAACCGTCTGGAGGGAGGAAATATGTTCACAACGCAATGCCGATGATCACGTGGTGAAGTACAGGGCACCACAAGGGCGATGTTAACGGTCTGGAAGGTGAGAACATGATCACAACGCAATGCCAATGATCACGTGGTGAAGTACAAGGCATCACAAGGGCAATGTTAACGGTCTGGAGGGTGGAAATATGTTCACAACGCAATGCCGATGTTCACGTGGTGGTTTACAGGGCACCACAAGGGCGATGTGAACGGTCTGGAAGGTGAGAACATGATCACAACGCAATGCCAATGATCACGTGGTGAAGTACAAGGCATCACAAGGGCAATGTTAACGGTCTGGAGGGTGGAAATATGTTCACAACGCAATGCCGATGTTCACGTGGTGAAGTACAGGGCACCACAAGGGCGATGTTAACGGTCTGGAGGGTGGAAATATGTTCACAATGCAATGCCGATGATCACCTGTTGAAGTAAAGGGTCATGTTAACGGTCTGGAGGTTGGAAATGTGTTCACAACGCATTACCGATGATCTCTTGGTGTAGTCCAGGGCTACACAAGGGCGATCTTAACGGTATGGAGGGTGGAAATATGTTCACAACGTAATGCCGATGATCACGTGGTGGAGTACAGGGCACCACAAGGGCGATGTCAATGGTCTGGAGGGTGGGAGAATGATCACAACCGAATGCCAATGATCACGTGGTGATGTACAGGGCACCACAAGGGCGATGTTAACGGTCTGGAAGGTGAGAACATGATCACAACGCAATGCCAATGATAACGTGGTGGAGTACAGGGCACCACAAGGGCGATGTTACCGGTCTGGAAGGTGAGAACATGATCACAACGCAATGCCAATGATCACGTGGTGAAGTACAAGGTATCACAAGGGCAATGTTAACGGTCTGGAGGGTGGAAATATGTTCACAACGCAATGCCGATGTTCACGTGGTGAAGTACAGGGCACCACAATGGCGATGTTAACGGTCTGGAGGGTGGAAATATGTTCACAATGCAATGCCGATGATCACCTGTTGAAGTAAAGGGTCATGTTAACGGTCTGGAGGTTGGAAATGTGTTCACAACGCATTACCGATGATCTCTTGGTGTAGTCCAGGGCACCACAAGGGCGATGTTAACGGTCTGGAAGGTGAGAACATGATCACAACGCAATGCCAATGATAACGTGGTGAAGTACAGGGCACCACAAGGGCGATGTTACCGGTCTGGAAGGTGAGAACATGATCACAACGCAATGCCAATGATCACGTGGTGAAGTACAAGGCATCACAAACGCAATGTTAACGGTCTGGAGGGTGGAAATATGTTCACAACGCAATGCCGATGTTCACGTGGTGAAGTACAGGGCACCACAAGGGCGATGTTAACGGTCTGGAGGGTGGAAATATGTTCACAATGCAATGCCGATGATCACCTGTTGAAGTAAAGGGTCATGTTAACGGTCTGGAGGTTGGAAATGTGTTCACAACGCATTACCGATGATCTCTTGGTGTAGTCCAGGGCAACACAAGGGCGATCTTAACGGTATGGAGGGTGGAAATATGTTCACAACGTAATGCCGATGATTACGTGGTGGATTACAGGGCACCACAAGGGCGATGTCAATGGTCTGGAGGGTGGACATATGTTCACAACGTAATGCCGATGATTACGTGGTGGAGTACAGGGCACCACATGGGCTATGTCAATGGTCTGGAGGGTGGACATATGTTCACAACGTAATGCCGATGATTACGTGGTGGAGTACAGGGCACCACATGGGCTATGTCAATGGTCTGGAGGGTGGACATATGTTCACAACGTAATGCCGATGATTACGTGGTGGATTACAGGGCACCACAAGGGCGATGTCAATGGTCTGGAGGGTGGACATATGTTCACAACGTAATGCCGATGATTACGTGGTGGAGTACAGGGCACCACATGGGCTATGTCAATGGTCTGGAGGGTGGACATATGTTCACAACGTAATGCCGATGATTACGTGGTGGATTACAGGGCACCACAAGGGCGATGTCAATGGTCTGGAGGGTGGACATATGTTCACAACGTAATGCCGATGATTACGTGGTGGAGTACAGGGCACCACAAGGGCTATGTCAATGGTCTGGAGGGTAGACATATGTTCACAACGCATTACCGATGATCCGTTCATTATGTGTATTGATCCGACGAAATATTTTCAATTGTAGGTACATTTCTATACTCCTGAGCTCATCTCACAACGCGAATCCCGCGTTTTCCTAGTTGTGGACGAGTCAGAGCCAGAGGTCCTGATTGCTGGTCGCGAATCAGCAACACCCTCGCGATCAGATTATGTGTGGATTAGAGTTGCTACGGTACCAGCGGCATTGTTGAACTCACAAAATCTATAATTTCCGTGCGGAACAAATGCCACTGCTAATATAATTATTCTCTGAGCCTTGTATAGTTTGATGGAAAAGCAATATAGTTGCGCTACCGGCAAGTTGGACCTGGACGCAGATTCTGACCCCGGGAATACATCGTGGCACGGCACACTAGATACGGCTTCTGAGATTCTGTATTTCCTTAAATACTTGCTTCAATTAATCTCACTTCTTCCTGACTTTATTTTGAATGGCCCAATTATCTAAAAATCACTATGCACAATCGAGTCTGTTCATATTTTCAGGATGCTTATAATTTCCCAGTCTCTCGCTTATAGCGCTCTTCCACCAATGACGTCCGTTGTTGATTATTCATTCTCATTCATTTATTCATATTGGGTTATAACCATACGTACTGTGCTGATGAATACGATCCATTCCACGTCAGTGGAAATATATGGGATGATGGGATGATGAAATGAAATGTTACATCAGGTGTTTTTGGATAGTGAAAAGAGTCGGTCGTGGATCCCTGTATTGGATGGATTATTATGATTATTATTATTATTATGGAATAATATTGGATGGGGTATTAGATTGGATGTCGTGGATGACCTGAACGACAAAAATAGAGTCAATTGGAATAGGATATTTTCAACTGACTTCACCCATTGTTGAAAGAGAGAGATAACAATGTGCACCAGTTGGATTTGACCAATCAGAATGTTTGTTAGTCCACCAGTTCGCTGTATTGCTATAGTAACGATTGTTTGTCTTTTGTTACGTGCGAACACCCTATACTCCCGTCAGTATGATCGACCATGGTAGAAATCGAACCCCGATTCAACGGTTCTCTGAATGACGGTTCGTGGTTCTAACCACTTGACGACTCATATCAGTGTTAGTAATTCGGTTTAGATAATTTTCTTGAACACAATCCTTCAAAATACAATGTAACCACATTCAGAGAAGCAATTACTTCGTTTTCATGGTTAATCCTTCCAAAACTGACTTCATTTTCGTGATACATTCGAATTCTTCGTCGGCTATGAATTAGTTCCAGACGACACAATCACGTGATCATAATCGGGGCCGCCGTGATTATTAACACCATCTCACCAACCCTGTAATTATCAGCCCAGCTAGTTCATTAGCAGGGAATTAGTCATGAGCCAAGCGAGTGTGTCACGGCACGCCACGATTCCTGGCGAAGCTCTCGATAGACCGTCTACTCTATCGTTTATTATTAACGTCAGTACGTTTCGAGACATCATTTGTGAAACTTAGTTGTGAGACGATGGTGGTTTCGATTGTACGTTTCTCACATGTGATACTGGTACAGCGCGGATGTTTCGATATGTCAATGGGTGTGAGGTTTTGAGGTGTTTATACGATCTGCTGGTCAGAGCTGACAATCAGTGTTGATGACGTTGTAACAGTGGAATATAAGAAGTCGGTGGTGATAAAACTGGATGTGGTAGCAACGAAGAGCAATGAGGTGGCAATAAAGAGATGACATAAATGAGAATACTGTTATTTTCACAGATGATATCGAGTTCTTTGTATTCATAACTTGTTTGAATTCTTCGACTGAAGTCTATTTGAAGTGTATATTCAAATTAGGCCTTGATGAAATGACATGAAAATGCAGTATACATTTGTAATTAGCAATTTGGAATCTATATTTTTAGTTTAACCGAATTGAGAATTTGGTGAAC
>OZ023328.1:46888866-46918866 GCA_964007535.1 Brachyptera risi
TATTTATATCGGATATTTCATTACTTTCATCGTTTCATCGAACACAGAAATTATCCATATGTATTATTTCCACATGAAACATTTCAGCAGGTCACGAAATTTAATTCGTTGAATCAATTAAGAGCTTGTTATTGCTGTTGCTTACCAATATCGTATGCAATAATTTTTAACCAGCCTAATTTACACATGGGAAAAAACGATTCAATCAATTTATGAGCTGGTTTGATTTTGTGTTGATATTTCATATGAATCATTATTGAAAATGATCAGACCGGGTATTATTGTCAAGTAACATGATCTCAAAAAAAAGAAACAAGTCGCTTTGACAAATATGCAATATTAAAACCACAACTTGTCAAACATGGCAGGCCACGTCTTGGAAACATTATTAATAATTGAATTTCACTTATCTCGATCCACGGTTCAAGAATACGATCATCATCAATGTTTGATGAGATGCTTTTAAACGAGCATGATGTTGCAATTAAACTAAATCATATTTACAGTATATATAAGATCTTAACTTGCAATTTCTGTCTATTTCACTTGCAACATCTAGAGTTTAATTGTAGATTAACTACTAATGGCTGTCGGTTAAACTGAATGAGTCGAGTCGAGTCGGTCGGGTTAAGAGCTAGTATATAGTGTCGTACCCCCATCCCCTGTAATAACTACCCCGTCACTTCCACCACCACCGAACACCCCCCCCCCTCCTTCCCTCAACGACATCGCGTGGTTGCCGTAGTAGAACTTGTTTTATCATATCACATATCCCCGGAGTCAAACGTGTGCTCCCCACAAGAGGGTATATACAAAAGTATTTAAGTGATGAGTTTATAAATATTCAATGCACTCGAAGTTTGTGATCGTTATTATTCATTTCTCGACTGATATTCTGTTTGATGTTCTTGTCTGTGTTGACGTCACGTCAATGCGTAGAGACGCACTCACGAATGGTGAGAAAAAGTATGATAAATTTACCTCATATATATAAATATCGAATATATATATATACAAATATATATATATAATTATATATATATATATATATATATATATATATATATATATATATATATATATATATATATATGTATATATATATATATTTATATATATTTATGATAAATAAATATATAAATATATATATATATATATATATATATATATATATATATATATATATATATATTTATATATATATATGTATATATATATATATATATATATATATATATATATATATTTATATATATTTATGATATATAAATATATATATACATATATATATATATATATATATATATATATATATATATATATATATATATATATATATATATATATATATATATATATATATGTATATATATATATAATCATCGTTTTTTTTTACTGGAGGGTCGAATCGATTATGATCGATCATAATAGAGAGAGTTAACAAAATATATATTCGAACTCTCTCATTCGGAACAAAAGAACTATTTTTGCCACCTATTTCGAGGATTTGAAATTGAGTTTTTTTCTCATTGGCTGCTTTTTTTTGTGAATGTGAAGTTCAATAGGTTGTGGAAGACAAACATATCATGGAATGTTCCTGAAAAATGAGGGATTGCCATGAATATTTGTTCAATGATGAACGTAACTGAACAAGTTTCAAGACTGGATTGGGATTGAATCATTCCACAATTGATTCTTCTCCAATTCTTGAATGAAATAAAATAATCTAGAATGAAATAATTGACATTGATTATGAACCTAAGATATTGGCACGTGGCTATTCAACCGCGAAAATAGATCCCAGACCCTAGTCTACCAGGTCCAGACCATATTCAATTCAATCAATTTTCAAATCATTTTATTCTTGATTCTTATGAATAATATAATATACAGAGTATAAGTCATTTGAAATCATGAATTTTTGATGATAATAAATAGAACACTCATGAATATCAAAATAGTAATGATAATATAGAGTAATGAATCAATATAATAACAAATGGCAAGGAGGAATGATATGAAGTTTATTGATGTGATATGGTACTTTTATCTTATAATTATTACTTATATATAGATTTTTCAACTATATTTAAAAAATTTTCAAATGTTTCAAATGCTATTCTAGATTTGTATGTAAGATTCAAGGAACTCGCGTAGGACAAAGTCTTGTGTATCGGTTTCTGTGGTATCGAGCTTTATTATTCTTGTGGTGGATTTATTCGTACTACATTCGATTCACATTGACACTTTGAGAGAATTTGGATTGGGCCTACTCTAGATCTACTCATTTGTTTGAAACATCCTTAACTAAAAGAAACAGTGGACATAATATTCAGCCAATATTTGAATTGTCAGCAAGTTATTCTAGTTTTCAGCCAGGAAACTAAAATGTGACAGATAACAGAGGACGGAGTACATGTGAAAAAGTAAAGTGTCAAGTGCTGATCATGGCTCAAGGCCTTGATCACCTCAAACTCGACTTACACTCAGCCAGTACCAACTTAACACACGCAAGGCAATTCAAAAGACGGTATTTTCAATATGAAAAAGTACACGTATAGTAATATGTAAACGGAGCTCAAAAAGAGGATAGATGGCAAGAAGATGGGTCAACCATTGAATAAGTGATCATTTCTCAAATTTATGTATTGAGTGATTGATTATATTGAACTGTACTAATATAGGAACTCGCCACCGTGCTGCGCACATTTGCGATGTAATACAATAAATCAGATGAATAAAGAGAAAGTCGATTTTCTCAAACTGAAACCAATCATTTGGATTTTTTTACGAACGCTAATCGATTAATCGAATCAATTGAATCGATTTGGGTCCAATAATAATTAAAAATAACAACCTCGCCATAATGATATTCAATCATCGTTTGTGGCGAGAATGATAACACATAACTAGATGGTGAATAATTCATCAGAAATCAAGAAATTATCTGAAAACACAATAAAATCAAGCGAAGCCAAGCTTAATAAAATAACTGAAAAACTCTTGAACATGAAAGCTTTTGTTTCATAGAAATAAGATCGGCACCATAGCTGTTGACCATGTAGGTGATTTATAAGGATTACAATCGGACATATTGAGGCCAGCATGCTGATGTGATTCATTTTCTCTGTCTTCATTTCAAATTGTTCACAAAAGTTGGTGAAGAATTTGGTAATCGTACCCTAACACTCACAATTAATCAACTTCTATAGCTATAATTCTGCTCATGTCATTGTATTTTTCTCTACAGTACGGAATGGTCGGTTTGTGAATGAATTCCTCCTTTTCTTCCATCTCTCCAGCTTTGTCTTCATTTGATTAGAATCCAAATAATGTGTCCAGGATGAGTCTGTGGCGTGTGATCGGTTCGAACGCAATGATGTTGATCCTGCAATTACTGCTACCACTAGGAAAACGCTATATACGCGTTGTTAGACGAGCGGAAAGTAATAGTATGTCGACTTCTTCGCCAAACTTCTGCCCAAATTCGCCAATTGGGTGACATTCAAAAATGGGTAAAAACGGCCTCGAGTGGTACCAATTGAGCACATTTCATGTCTTTTATTCAAAATGGCTGACCTGATCAAGCTGAGAATTTTCAGAAATGTGTATCAAAATGTAATTCAATCTCACACAAATTTTCATTTTTTTGGGAAAGTAAAAATATTTCTATTTTTCCGCCGTGTTATTCTAGCGGGTATTTTTGAATTTTCTAAAATTCATAAAATAAAAGTTCTCACTCGATAATGCCACAAAACTATAAAGATCTGAGTTGAATGAGGAACCATGACAATAAAAAGTTTGAAATTGATAACTGTAGCCGTTTGACTTGTGGATAACCGACAAAAAAACATAAAAAAACATAAAAACGAACACCAATTTTTTTCAGTGTGTCAAATTGAATCCTCGCCAAGCTCGTCTGATAGAGTAGGCCGTGAACCTCCTTTGCCACCTCCCAGTCGCTTTTTCTGAATTCGTTGGCAATGAAAGTCCAAATTTCAACTATATAGCACTGGGAATTGTAAAAACTCTTTTTTTTAATCACATCGAAACTCATTCATTCATCCAACCATTCTCACATCATTCAACCGTGTGAATTTCTTTTTTTGAAGTATACATTGAATCATACACTTCTATGTTCAATTACCTTCATTGTTTTGGTTACGTGGACAATTTCCGAATGAAAATGCAATGTTCCATAGTCATTTTCGCTGAGAAGCATTCACTTGAGTTTTATATGTGTATCTTCCGACGTGGATTGAATATGTTTTTTTTTGTAAGAATTAGAATAGATACAATATTTCGATGAAAAAAATTGATTCAAAATAATTCTGTTCTATTTTCGTGCCTAGAATGAATACCTAGTAATATTTCTTCGGCTAATGGCTTTAATCTGTGTAGCTGTGACGAAGATTCCAGCTTAAATACATCGTTTAACAAGGCTTTACGAACAAAAGGATTATGAAGTTTGATGTGATTAATTAAGTATTTAATTCTGTAATCCGTTGTTTTGTCGTAATTTAGTATCCTCGTTTTGTGTAGCTGGCATTATGTTTAATGAATTGGTTGTTACAAGCGAAGTTCTATACTTCTCGAGATGAAAAACGGAGTTGTTCGTCTTTGGAACTCGTCTCTCGTGTATTTAAAGAAGCCGTCGATTCTGTAACACTTAATCCCATTGTTGTTCTCTTCTTGCTTAGTCTGAGTTAACATTTCAATGGAATATGCAAAGACTAATATTTCATTCATATTCATATATTAATATTGAATTCGAAGACGCAGTCTTATGAAAAAAAACTGAGTTTTTCTGGAGAGTGAACAGGACTGCTTTTATAGTCAATTCATTACAAAATAATTACTATATCTGCGATAAAACTCCATAACACATGATAAATCATGAAGGAAATAGTTTTATGAGTGATCTCAACGTACTAGGGATCGATTCAATTTTTTTCTTTCATTTTCATCCAATACATTTACATTATTACAAGACATTTTTCACTCTTCAGTGTCCACAAAACCCATTGAGTGTTTAACTGTGGAATAAACCAATATAACTCTCTAGGATATGATACAATAAAAATGAATAAATAGGTTTCATCATAATAATATCATCATGTGATTATTTGAATTCCGGTTTTTGAAGCTGTATTATCATAATTCATTTTATTTTCTTCGTTACACTCATATGAATCGACTTTCCATGTTTCTCCATGATTTTATTGGATCGTATTCATTCTAACGGACAAGCAAAAGGAACGTGATTATTCGATTTTGAAAAAATGAACACTTTGACGCTTCAATCACATTCACTTCACACATGTTTCAAACTCAAACACAAGAATGGATATTATATATAGTGATTCGAACACAATTATTAAAACAATAAATTATAATATGTGATCACAAATCATATATTGATCCAATATAAAATTGTTTAGAGGATGAATTCATCATGATCAAATTGATTTCTGGAAGATAATATTTGTGAATGTGAACATGGAATATTGAATTCGAGAAATTTTGGACGTAATAATTGATGAAGATAAAACATGACGCTGAATTTGAAAATATTAAACCCGACATTTTTTTGTAATGACATCGAAACTTGATACAAAATAATTGTTCCACGATTAGGGCTATAGATGGAAGTTAGGATCGTTTGGAAGGGGCACCAGAAGGGTGATCTTATCACCCCAAAACATCCCCACGACATACGAGTTACATTTTTCCAACGTTTTTTTGAAGTAATTTGTTTGGATATGATTGAAGTTATTTGTTCCAGTGATGCATAACTTCGTCAATAATGACGCTCTATAACTGTTGATTCGTCCATTATCAGATGATATTCTCAAATTTTGACGCTAATGAAGAACAAATATTATATTGACTATTATATATATATACATATATTCTTTTCAAAACTATCATTACAAACAATATATATTTTCTTCAATTCTACTGTGACTATTATTCATCCGAATATATATAATATATAAGAAACTGTGTTTTAGAATGCTGTGAAATGCATAGTATCACAATTTCATCACATACTATTTATCGCAAGTATCTTCGCTGGAGTTGACATTTTATTATATTCATGACGAGAGTAATTTCATTGGAATCCATTTCTAGAGTACCCCGATGTTCATGCCAATGTTTATTATAACTGAAACACGTCTTTAGGGGTTCACAATATAGAGTAAATGGCATATTACATCGGAATATGTTGCGAAGCCGGCAAGTGGCGTGCCTCTATTGACTCCGTGGGGAGCGTTTATGTCAGTACCACGCCGTTTGATAGCAGTTATGATGTCGCACTGGTTAACAGTTCGATCTTCCTTGATATAATCGCTGGTCTTTATCTTCGTCGAAAACTTAACTGGTATTCCGATGTTTTGCGTTGTCATTTATGGCGTTTTTGTGCGTTGCCACACCAAATTTAACCAATTTAATGTTCATTTCTCACAAATTTGAGATGGCTGTCATATGATTGGCGGCAAAAAGCGTGATGGAATATGACGTGTATGATGTTCATTGATGATGATGGTAAATAAATCATACATCTGTATATCTTGATAATATTTGTATACATAATTTCTCAACATTATTCAAAAAATCTGAAAATTTGATTTCGATTTTTTACTAAAAATTTGAATATGTTCGATAATCGAGTATCCTGATCATTTTATTTGTACATATAATATATTTTGTGATGTTCTATCATTATGGAATATATATGATATCATGTTCAGTTTCGTATAGTTCCATTTTGTTAAATATCATATATTGGTGGAGGTGCCGAGTTCATTTGATGTACGTTCTTTATACAAAAACAAGTTGGCCTTATTCTAAAAGTTGGTGAAAACAAAAATCATCAGTAGATAACGCTTCAACGATGATAACGCTTCAATGCGAGTTATGGCTATCTCTTTGTGCTCGTAATTCTCGTTCCGATTGGACGAATTCAAATCTGAATGAGTTTAAGAACATATACTTGTTCGGCCTATCACGTACTGATCATTCAAACACATGATCATATGTTCAAAATCTATGAATAAATTATCATTCATGAATATTTACTTCATCTTCATCGTAATATGAAAATCGAAATATGGAAATGTTATAACTTGGTATTGAAGTTTCCTTTCTAATATAAGAAGAGTAATGTAAATGTTGTATCAAGAAATTGAGATCAAGTGAAGTGCATTATTAAACAAAACAAAAACGTAGCGTAAACATCAGTTTTGATGTAATGTTAATAAACGCGCTCACCGATGTTTCTTGAGGGTATAATTACTTAAGTTCGTGGAGAGAATGTTACAAAATATGGAAAACCAAGTTTCTATTCTATTTTATAATCGACGTTAACTCAACATTATGAAGAGTATGATGAAATATGAAGAATAAAATGCGACGATGCAGAATAAAGAATCGGATGAATATGGTTCACATCACATTATAACACAATTACTCTGATATCAATTACGAATCAAATTTTCAATGAGAGTGAATTTGATAACAATTGAAAGAGACACTATACAACACCATTTCTATGTATTCAGCCATCATGATATCACATATTCAATAAGAAATATATTCATATCTGCGAAATTAGTTTTTCTGCCAATATAATAGAAATACCAATTGAAGACTCGCAGTCTCCGCCCACATGACGTTAGAAATCCTACCGTTCACTCAACAGGGCTGTTGGAACTGTAGTCAAATTCAAATATCCAATCGGGGTATTTTGAGATGACTCTACATGATATGATCCAACTGGCCCACTGGTGAAGCCACGCCCATTACGAGTCGTCAATTGTGATATCATGTTTGTGGTTATATGTTTTCTCCTGACGAAATTCATAAAATGAGCGTAGCGAAGACTTTCATTTCACCTACCAATTTTTTGGCATTTTTTCATTGAAATAAACAAGTAAATTGGTGTTAGGGTTCAAAAGCGCGTCGACAGCAGGTCATTTTGCACTCATGCTCATATCCGTGTACTTTGTCATGGTCATCAACGGTTGTGGATGTTTCGAGTAAAACAGCTTCTCTCGAGACAGCTGAGAGCTCAAAATTACAACAATATTGTGACTATCGATGTTTCCACCATTACCAAGTCAGCAGACGAACCAATTTCCTCATGGATGAAAGTATATCACCTGAGACATTTCCGTTTTTTTATGATTTTGCATTATTATACCTATTGTCAAAGTCAGTTGTGTTCATTATTTTTGAAATTGTTATAAACTTCAAATATATATATTTCTATCTCACAAATTATCATTCAAAGTATAGAGATTGAAATTTTATACCATTCAAAATTGTGAGGAGGTTCGATCTCAGATTTCTCCAGACAAATCTATTCCATCAGGTTGTTCGAATATCTGGGTAGTATTACTTCCCGGAGGATTTGTATTCATCAAACGTTGTTCACTTCGGTAATTGAATTAAATGCTCCTGAATTATTGGTTTACATATTCACATAACACTGCCAAATGCCAATTGCTTCCAACAATTGCCTCAGAATAGTTGACGTAGACCCAAATTATCTTCCAATAAACTATGAATTGTATGAGAAATGCTTCATCTTGCAATGCATGTAATTCTCAACGTCGTTCCGATGTTAAATAGACTAATATCAGTGTCTAGACGCCGCCGAGACGCTGCGCTGGCAAAAGTCATTATTCACACTCATATACACACACACACACACACACTCGTACACATTCCCGAAACACTCACACATGAGCACTCACACACATACACGTAGCCCAGTTGGAATTGTATTGAGTATTCTGAAAATTCAATGATGCGTCGATCGTATTTGATACAGGGTCTACGTAAACCTCTCTCGCTAGTGTCAGATTAACAAATGTAATGTGTTCATTTATTCCAATTTTTATTCATATATTTTATTTCATATTATCCTGAGTGCAAACACGAGGTTTCTTTCTTGCACTCAGTATTGTATTCTCCATTCAACTGGTATATTATCAGAACTGTATAGAAGTGTTATTATAATTGTATTATAATTGTTATAATTGTATAATGTTGTGTTTTGTTACACGAATTGTGTACTGTATTCATAACATTGTGTTAAGCCTTGGAAATGAGGAAATAAATATATGAATAATTGGATGAGCGAAGCGAAGACTCAATTTCACCATACCCGAAAAAAAAGTCCTTTTTTTCGCGCTCTACAGGTCGGATGAAATTTTAAAATCAGTTGAAACTTGACACACACAAGTTTCATCATCTAATTCGATACTGTATGGTTTTAAGGTGTGATCGATCGAACCACTTCTGAGAAAACTTATTTTAAAGTTTTCAAAAATGTCAATAGAATAACCCAGAGGACAAAATTCGTGAACAATTTTCATCCGAAACATTCAAAATTTTAAGGAATCTTACTACAATAATGATACTCATCGTACCAAACTTTCACTCAAATCGGATCAGCCGTTTCGATGTAAAAAATATGAATGTAATATATATATATATATATATATATATATATATATATATATATATATATAGGCCTACATGTATATATATATATATATATAAAGTCTTCACTGAGATTGTGCTTTGGAGCGTGATAGGTTTTGATCAGAATCAGTGATGGCGTATTGTAATGTTCTGTCGGTACATTCCCATGAAGACATTCTTGGTCGAGTGGTGGATACCGTCGTCTTGGCATACTTGCAAATAATAACACGGAGCAATTCTCTCCAAGTGCAGTGGCATCAGTGCGCATGCGTCGGTGCCAGACAATATCCCGGAAAAACTGACTGGAAAACACAGAATATGTGTTGTGAGAGGAGCGAGAATCTTTATGAAGTGTAATGGAAAGCTTTATGGCCTCGACACCTCGATTATGGAATTCTTCTCTCACGACCTCTTACCCATATTTCGATCATTTTATTCGATTTATCATCTATTCGATTTTTCTTGTTGATCTTCTCTATAGTTTTTTAATAGCTTTCATCAATTGATGTGAATGAATACCTCTTCATTTCTTCTCATTCTATTAGTTCCTCACATAGTTCAATGTTTGAACATAACAATAACAACAACAATGAGAGTAACAATAACATCAGTTCTGTATACTGAAGTATACTCTTCTATGTCATAGAATGATATTGTCTCCAAAGTACCTGTTTAGATCACCTAAAAATTGTGACGAACCTTCAAGTAATTCAATCTTGGATGGTAATCTATCGAATAATCTGATATGCCATCTTTGGAGCCTCTTCTGAATGTTTTAAGCTGCCTATTGGTACATGATTTGTATACCTATTATATTGATGATATCAATGATGTCTCATCATTTGTAGCCTCAATACGGTTCATTTAATCAATGTTAGCCCTGAAAATAATGTAATTATTCCTCCCTAATTCATGAACTAATTCATGTTTAATTTCCATGATAATTTGTTCATTCGGAGACATCCTTCACGTAGATTATCTCCGGAGTAATTCTCATTGAAGTTTTTTGAACTTCATAATAATTCTTCTCATGATTGGTTCAACCAATAGAGACTCGAAACTATAAAGTATCAAGTTAGATGATCACATGTGCGAGGCCTAGTCTCATCAGAACGTTTCTTTCTGTTTGACCTGTTGAGCGTGAAAAACTTTGTTTTTCGTATTGTGAAATTTGTTCTTCATTCCGTAACTATTCCAATCGACCCAAACATGAAAACTGAACTGGAATTTCTAACTTGAATTCGATTAATGAAACCTGGAACTTTCGTGACATGAAAATTCATGTGTTCATACCCGCATCGAATCAAAACAAACCAACAAGTGAAACAAAAGCAATAAGGACATTTGTGAGTTCACCCGAATTCCTTTTATGTTCATTGGTGACTCCGTTTGGTCTTTTACCGTCGTTAGTTCGTTAAAATCAATTGTTATGACAAAAGTTGCTTCTTCATATTTTTTCATGCGTTGACCATTTGATTCAAAATTTCAAAAGATGATGTTTGCAATTTCCTTTCCCAAAACTCAATATATTAATCATGAATAATGACTTCAATAGCATATACTGTTATTATGCTCTCATATATTTATATTCTCGTTAGAAGGATGACATAAACCAGCACAGTAGCTAAGTGGTTAGCGCACTTGCTTCGTGTGACCCGGGAGGTGGAGGGACATATTGGACCCGGTTCGATCCCCGCCACCGTCCATCTTTACAGTGATTTTTCGTGGTTTCCCTCTGTATAGTCTAGGCTAATGCCGTGATGGTTCCCACAATATAGGCCACGACCGCTTCCTTTCCACTATCCTTCCCATTACCCATAAAACCTTCATCTCATCATCCCATCATCTCATTAATCATTTATCCGACGCCAATAGATCTCAGTCATCATTACGGTGCGTCGTTGAAACCCAATATAAAAAAAAGAAGAAAAAATGACATAATACCCACAGGACTATATTTATAGAGCTGGGATATTTAAATGGTAAGATACATCTTCATTGCGATGCACTATAAGGAAATGCGTGAAAAAGTGTGATGAATTATGATTATTCGAACTAGAACTAGTTTAGTAATTACACAAGTTTTTACAATTATTCAGTTAGTAGACGATTTTTTTCTTCCGAAGATAAAACTATCGATCAGCCACACCAAACTTATATCAAGGAGTTATATTTATCTGTGTCTTCACCATAAAATCTTGATGAAATGTGAAATAATTTGTTTGCATGCTATTTTCCATCAAACGAGCTCCGTACGATTCTGTTCAGATTGGAGTACGTTCTAATGAAACCACATCATTACTGTCGGAAAGAATATCCATATTTGTTTATTTGCTACACACAAAAAAACTCCACAGCAAAATTGTTACGAACACAAGATAAATAACATCAGTTCTCGTAGAGGATGTTATTATAAATAATGTTCCGAACATAGTGAACATGTTTGAGAAGATCGTTGAAACATTCTCGAACAGTTTTCGATATCAAACTCATAACATCTGAACACAACTCAAATGTTTATAAGTGAAGAATGTCAGATGTAGCTGAGTCAACCGCCTTGTTATAGCATATCGTCTTATTATATGGAACAGAAATAGAAAACAACTGTTTTACAGATATCAGCTGTTGAGGGCAAATACGATACAAGTAACATCTCATCTTTTTCCATTTTATTTGTTCATTTCTCGTTATTGTTTTGAGAGCTGTACGACAAAATGTGAAAATAATACAGACTTTTGAATGAAAGTATATGGAGAGTATTCATTCCAATATAAGTGTATATGAGACGTATTCCTTTGGATTGTATATAGCTTCTAATGAAGATGTAACAGAGTTTATGGGTATTTGTAATCTATGTTATCAGGTATATTATAATGCCAAATATGTGCTGTTAACGATCCACGAATTGTACCAGTGTTTTTTATATTTCAAGATTTATCTGAGATTCAGTGACAATTAAATATCTTCATACCTTCATCTAATATCTATACCCAATATGAAAACCACATGAAACACCATTATGAAACAACCAATGTACAAGTGACAGTAACAACTGAACTGAGCGTATTTATCAGATATCAGAATGCGTGGTCGGCTTCCACTAATATTTGGGACGAGACTGACTTCTCGAAATTCAATTCCGAAATGAGATTTCATGATTTTTTCCTCCTTTTTTTTATTGAACATTCATCATTATGACAAAACACTTGTTATCAACAGAATCACAAATAGTATCTAAAACTGAACATGGAAGATTCTTCAATCATCACATTAACACTCAAATGAAATGAAAACAATGAGTGGAAATATTGAGAAATAACAATTTGTAATAATGATTATGGAATAAGTAAGTCATTCGATTTTTCGAAAAATAATGATACCAACATAAACCGAAGCTTGTGGGTAGAAAAAGAGAAAAACTGAATATAAATCAAACTGCAATGACCTCGAATGGGTAGGTTTTTATCGGAATAGGTGATATGAGGGAGGTGAATGGTGTATGTGAATGGAATAGGTAAATAATGATGTTATTGTACCACGTATATTTAATTCATCTCCAGCACAAGAAAAATATTCTGACGCATCTTCTAATTCATACTTATATGCAGCCACATCGTCATCGGTTATTGTTTCTTGTAATAAATGATTGTACAATAAATTACTTGAGAGTAGGTTGGTGTGACAGTGGCCGTCTCCCAAATAGCTTGACTGCTGATGGGGTCGTCGAGCAAATATTGACAACCGCATCCAATTATAAGCGTGAGAAACACGATATCTTTCACTCACTAACACAAACCCGACATATCAAGGAGCAGCGCTTTTCAACTCGCTATCGCAACACATAAAAGAGAAAAGAAGTACAACACAATTCAAAAAAAGAAGTAAGAAGACATCTTATAGATATGACGCCATACTCAGTTTCTGAGTATCTTCTGAGGTTCTGACTATTAATTATGTAACTCTCCTGTTTACTATACTTCATTATATTTCGACTGACATATTCTATAACATATTGTACTATGTTCCACAGAATAAAAATAATAATTATTATCATTAATAAAGCAACCAATACTTGAGTCACTCTTGTTCTTAGCTAACACATTTGGTTTATACCCTCGAATCAATAACACAATACTTTATTCAAGAATCATTGTTTCCATCACATTATTTATATCCTATACAATTTTCAATACGACACTTCGTTCAATCCATTATTAAATCCAGGATGGAATTTCTGACAATACAAACCTAATACAAATCCGAGTTTCGTTTTTTTGTGGAGGTGAAAGTGGTGCCGGAAGGAATTAAACATACTTCATAAGCAAACTCACCAACATATGTCTCTCTAGTGATGTTATACATGACTACATTTTCTTTGGACATTACAAAACCATCGTGTATTGTTCTCGAGAGTGAAATATTTCAAGTTTGTGGTTAGTTTTTGGTGTTTTTTACGAATCGCTTTCTGGCTTATTGCCCGATATATTCAACGATAAACGGTCTAGTGACCGAAAACGTTATCCAAACCATAACATATACACACAGAATTTACAATGTTGATGGGGTTCACTAGGCATATCCCCATGTTTCAGAACCTATATGAACCAGAATTAACTTTTAATAGTATTTATGGTGTATGGCCTATTACAGTTAGGTTGTGAATAATGTAAAATATACATCCGAATGTATTTTCACACCAGGTTATGGTTTATTAAATAGTATTAAAGCTGAAAAATGAGCTCTGGTACAAAGCATAGAATTCGCATTGAATATAAAGTTTGTGAATTAAAGCTCGATAATCTAAAATTAATTTTATTTATCCGTACATGGAATTAATAATTGTGTTATACTTTGTCCGTAGCGGTCAGTTGGCATGGTACGAGCATGCAGTATTAGCGTCCAGTATGTATTGTTATGTCGGAAATCAACGCTGACTAATTAAGGTGGAGCTTATTTAGAACTCGTAATTTCATTTCAGTAATGAACATCGCGGTAAACCAATTCCCTCGTTCAATTGACTGTGTAATGGCAACGGTACGGAAATCGTGGGAATGAAAACGAGGGGAGAAATCGATGAAAAAACATGTTTGATATTTGAATTAAGAAAAGGACATGTGAAACATATTATCTATCCAATACTTATCTAATCAAAGTGTCTTAATAGTGGTTTTATGTAATTATTTTTGTCTTACAATCTTGTACAATTGTCTACTTTTTTCGCCACTTGATGTGACTTGATTGCTTAAAATTGAAGTTGATAGTGATCAAAGATACAGCTTACACTATGTGAATAAAATGTAACGAATCACTCAATGCTATGATTTTTTCTTCTTACTTCAACTACTTTATTACTTGTGATGTTTGAGAAATACGTCCGAATTTGAATTTCACTCATAATTCACTATTTTAACCCACAGTTGAGCCTTTTTTAGAGGGCTTTGCGGATGTTTTTTGGCTGTAATTGTGTTTCTCTTTCTGTATCAGTGTATGTGACCAATAATGAAAAAAAATAAAAATTGATGAAGATTCTGTATGAATAATTGACACATGTACAATATGAATATGTTGATATTGGAGCCACAATTGTAGTGACATGTTCGCACGGTTTTTTCCGTCTTGATGAGTCAGGTGAACTGATCACAAATTTGACGTCAAGTTTCTGACCTGCTCACAGTAGTTTTTCAGAGTGACATGAAAAATTGTTCAACAGTTTAACCATGAATGTCCCCTGATGGCATGATTCTTCTGAATTCTTCTGGTATAAATTTAATATATTTTGGGTTAATATATATCTTCCTGTTCATTCCGCATCATTTATCATGAGTCCGTTTCAATCAATGTTGAATCAACAGGACAGTGAGACATCAATTTTCAAATTGACCATACATCCAAGATACTCCCAAAAAACACTTACACTAACAATTTGAAACAACATTCTTCTCCATATAGTTTTTCAATCAGATGCGAAGTCAGTATACGAAATTTTTGAATTATCAAAAACTTTGAATTTTCGAAAATTTCAAATTCTTGAATTTTAGTTTGAAATATGATGCTTTGAATCATATATGTAATTGGTACTTGTTATCTAATTTGACCAATTTCGAAATATACACAACTGATGTATTCCAATTATCGTAGAGGTTCACGTAATGAAAATGTGAATATGAGTGACAATTATGAAATGAATATATAGAAATTGAATAGAAATTGAATAATTCATACAGATTTCTAGTCCAAATAACATAAAATCAATCAATCATTATTCACCCTGAAAGAACGGAATCATTATGAAAATCATTCTTCATATTGATTGCTATGTTGCCATTCAACAGATGCATTCAACAGTTCAATATGTACTTTATTATACACTCGACAATCCTACACTCATAAAATACAAATTATAGTTTTCTAACTTTCCACCTTTTATGGCTCTAAAAAAATCTCACTGAACTATAAATCAATTCTACAACAAACATTTCTCCTTCAAAATGTATTCTCGATAACTGTGATATAACTAGAGTCAAGACTCGAGTTTTGACTGAACTAGCTATCAAGTAACGTCCCCCGTAGAGACGCGGTTCATATAATCACTCATACCTATCGTTAGTATATTAGCGGCAAAACGCAGCATGCGGTATAGCCCGCAAGCGGATTTATTCGAACGCTACAAACACAATATCGACTTTTATTCATAATATATTCACATAATAAGAAACAATTTTCTTGTCTCGAATGTACGGCTGACAAATCATCAAACGCATGCATAGTTGATTGCTTGGAGAGATTTGTCAAACAATCGCTGTACATACCATGCTATATATATATATATATATATATATATATATATATATATATATATATATATATATATATATATATATATATATATATATATATACACATATATATATATACAACTAATGAGATTGAACACGAACGTACGCGATATTTTAACTCGATTCGCTGAAATATCAACAAGGTTGAGCTTGATTGATAAAGGATATGTATGTGTGCTTTGCTATTGGTGCGAAAATGCTCTCGTGTAGAAAAACAACAAAAACACGGCTCATTAAGAACTTTGAGTTTTCTTTTCATTGGCGTTGGCTTTTGAATGTTTTTTTTTTGTACCGACTTGTTTCTTTTTTGTTCCTTATCCGATATGTGTGTATATATATATATGCACTCAAAGAATTTCACAAGAGTTTTGGAATAGTTGGATTTTTTTTTCACTCTTAACAACCAACCTCGGGCCAACCAGACACGGATTACGTTCTTCTTGAAACTCGTTCAAGTTGAAAAGTTCAAAGGAAAATATTTTCTACGTGTCATGTCAATTTCACTTTTCATACGGCTCGTGTACATTTTGAACACGATCATTCCACGTCTCACTGATTGTTGTTATATTTGAAGTATACTATACAGAATTTAACCTCTATATTTCTGTTATAGGCCCACGTATTTAATCTTGTGATGTGGTTACATGCGTGGATGGCATATTTTTGTATTGTAATTCTTTTAATATGTACTTTCATGGTATCGGCCCTATAATTTGTGATAACAACTCGAGATCTACGAAAGAAGAAGATTGACAATTCAAACTTGCGAGCACTTCAATGAAGGCCTGATTGCGTATGAACTCGTTATTCGGTACTGGATTTGAAAGATGTCGTAGTGTTTCTTCACGTAAATCTAATTTAAAAAAACATTGTGTTTCGAAATATCCTCGAAATATCCAAGTCGAACAGGTGAAGTGGTGTATTTGTGTTCGTTGTTGTTGGACGATTTTATTATCCATGAACATTTCGGTCGCTCAGAATATGTCATTGAAATTGAAACACAATTACTGTGTGTTTTTGTGCTTTCTGTGTTGCCAGAGCTCTTGTAAGACCAGAGGCTCATAATCAATTTATTGCCTCCTCATGTGTACGATCACCACTAATCACACTCCATTGTGTTGCGGTCACGGATATTTCATGAAGTTATGCACAATTTCATTCGACATATTGAATAACAATGTACCCACAAATTTTATTTCACTGTGTCAAAATCTGTTAAGCCTGGTTTCAATTGCCAAAAGGTTGCATTGAATCATGCTCAATATCTATTCACACGTGTGTAGAGAGTTGTCTCGACCAAATTTTTTCAAATCACCACTATTAAAAGCCAAAAAATTTCGATTAAAAAAAGGTTTGAATCCCTGTTTTCAAGTCTTTATTTCCACTGAACGACTATGTAACAGCTGAAAGATCAACGTTTTCTTCTTAAAGATTGCAATGAATATTGAAAAAGTGCCATGATCAAAATATAGTCTATAGAATCTTCAAGATATTTCCACAGATTCTGACCAATTCTAAAATACATTCCGTGAAGGTTTTCCACAATAACAATGATTCCAAGAAGATATTTCGAACAATTTGAAGACACTTCCAATATGAATCACAGAAGTTCTCAGCAAGAAAAAAAGCTGTGAAAATTTCAAACAAGAAAAATGAAATTTGAAAATGGTGAGGTGAAATATTCCATCCTGATCATGAAAATGAAAATCAGGCTGATAATAATCAGTTTCATTTTCACTCAATAACACATTACAATAATGATAGACTCTTTCAAATGTGCAAATTGACATTTTTGACAGTCATAACAATCTAATGGGGTGTTGTGTTATCTGACAAGATGAAAAAAGTACGAAGAATCATCCTGATATTATTGAGGCGTACTGTTATATTTGAATTGTAGAAACATTACTAGTGAATAATCCGTATCATTTCTTCCAACCCCAACATTACTTTTCGAACCCCTATCACACTTCATACTAGCTCTATTACCACCGGTTCATTCACCCTAATAACTGCAATTATTTGTTGCTTTCAATAAAGCTATTAATAAATAAGTATAGCTACACGTCCCATTCATAAATATTTTTTCAAAATATTACACCATTATACAATATCATGAAAGAAACAATTGAGCCAATTAACTTGATTATAGTTTCTAAACGAGTTAATTATAACAAAAGTACATGTCTAGAAACATATTCACTGACTCCTCCAATCTTCATTAGTTATACATGACTTATAATTAAATAGCATTTGATTCCAGTCTCTATCGGTGAACCATCAGCTGTGTTGTATGGAGTATCGCGGGGTGAGAATGGAGGGGAGGTGAAGAAACTCAGAGTGTTGATTGTGTGAGGGGGGAACAGGAACGGGAAAGGGGAATAGTGGGAAGGGATGAAGAAAGACAGGGGATGTAGAGTTGAAGAGCAATGTTATCTGCCCCTGCACCCATTCAATGAGAATTAATTCACAGCTTGTTATCTCTGCAGCTCAGACTGAATAAATGGCTGTTGAATTATCATAATGAAAGACCAAAATAATTTTATTTTCATTTCTCGGCGAAGCGTCGCGACGCGACGACTAACTAACTAACACAACACCGATGACGCTTCGTACATATACGGCGCAACTGTAGCGTGGTTTGATTTCACGCTTCAGTGACGTCATAATATCGTGCTGCATCGGTGCTTGATAGAATATTATAAACATTAGAGAAACACAGGGATTGATGTGTATAATCCTATGCTGTTTCGTGTATCATCATCTAAAGCTGAATAATCAGGTCGAATTAGGCATTATCTAACTGTTATAGTGTGCATGATTAACTGAATTAGCATCTACTAATTGGTAGTTTAATGAAATAATCAATGTTTCTATTTGTTACATCTCAACTTCATGTTTCATCAATATGTTGATCGGATAATTACCAATTATTCGTTACAATTTCTTTATTAAAACGTCTTTTCCGTGGAGAATAATTTCAAATTCAATTTTCTATGAAGTGAGCCAGTTCTGGATTGAACGTTTTGTATATTGGAGTGTTTTTCTCCATTATCAGTGAAATATCCTTTTTTTTTTATCCACAGCCTTAATTGGGGAACAATCATTTTGTATCAAGTTTCGATGTTATTAAAAAAAATAAAAATATTAAGGAAGTCGTCGAAATTTTAATCTCAGCGTTAATTGCGTTGTTAATTATTTACTTGAAAAAGAGCTCAAGTGAATGAAACATCAATAAATATTATCTACGTATAGTTGGCGAGTTTTTTGATATTCACTTCTTTGAAACTCGGTTCAAGTTTATACTTTACCATTCTAGATTTCTCCGAAACGAGTTATACAGTTGTCACCGCCGTGGCTCAGTCAGCTTGGACACCGCTTTGAACTGAAGTCATTATTGGGCGGTCGTTCGAGTCCCGCATTAATGCATTTTTTTTCTTAGGGTCCTCTCACTTATCATCACTTCGTTGTTTCAGTATCACTTACTCGTACCCCCATATGACCTAGCTGTTGATGGGGGTCACTGAGAAAACTCTCATTATTCATCAATCATCAGATATACGATCACTTCTTTTCGCAATTATTTAGAAATCAATATCACGCTCATCTAGAGAGACTATTTTTTGAAAAATGTAGTAGTGCCACTTACATTGTTGACGACCGTAGTTTGTGAAATCATTCATTTTTGTATTCACGAATCATCAAAAATTTTCACTCAGCTTGGAATGGCCGTGTCGAATGAAGTGATGCAATAATAGATTTTCTGGAACGGATTACTGGAGAGAAAAGAAGATCAACAAGTATTTTCTCCATAGCATCAACGTATCCGTAGCAATAATTAACTGATTTTCAGATTTTATAAATTTCAAGTCAAAGTGTGTAGACTTTACAATATCAAAATGTATCAAAAGGTATCATCATTTTCCAAACGATGATATAACTAACTTTTTCATTCTCATTATCACAACTCATCATCATTTTTCATTATTTCCATTTATATTTCTCATTTCATTCGAGTTTAAATGTGATGATTGAATAATCCGTCATGTTTGGTTCGGTTATATTATTTGTAAATTGTGATTCTGTTAACAAATGTTTCGTTATAATAATAAATGATCGATGAAAAAAATATTAGAACCATTATGATTTTCATTGATTTATTTATGTCTCACTCATCTTATGCTCATAATTAAGATTAAGATCAATTTGAAGAATTTGAAGATTAATTTGAAGAATTTGAAGATTAATTTGAAGAATTAAGATGCTTACGCATCTTAATTCTGCGTTTGCCTGGTTGATTACCCACCACAATATGTATCTAACCGTTGCGGCTCCAAACACAAACCCGATTATTCCGTTAATTTTCTGTACGAGTAACAATTAAAAATACTACCATTACATTTCCATGCAATCTGTTCAAGTGTTCGTCACATCGAACCACCTGGACAAATTCACTAATAGCATGTCATGGAGCCAAGTCGGATATGTGAAAGTCCGAAATTCCACTCGATTCACATGTTTCGTCCGAAGGCTGGAGGCTGACACGTACCACACTCGGGCAATACGTATTCTAATTCAAGTCGTTAAGCATTAGCGGACCCATCGACCGTCTCTCTCATTCATTACCAAAAGCCGGTCGGTGGTTTCGACCCATCAACCTGGTGATCTGTGGTCGGAAGATGGTGCCATGGTATTTCAATTTCAATTCCACATTGCTGTGACATATTTGAGGGCTGGTTAGGATATGCCTACGAAATGCGAAGGCTGTGAACTACGTACTGGATGTATTATGAGTTTCTTCTTTGCATTTCTCTGTATGTTGTTCCAGAATATGATACTGATTATCAGGAGGAGATTCACAATAGTTCGAATAATTTTTTTGGTAACTATTGAATATAGAGAAATCGCCTATTTTCGTAATTTTTCTCGAAGAAAATGCCGGAATGTCATGTATTTCGATGTAACAAATATTGAAACAAAAGCATATTCTGACATTTTCGCATGGTGGGCCTACTATGTATGTACTCACTGTCAGTACGATTACAATGAAAAATATGTACTTAATCGGACATGTTGGAGGCAGTCAGCTAGTGATTTTGCTAGTATATGTAACTTAATTGAAATGGCTGCTATAGCAAAGAAATGTTAATGAAACCGAATTTTCATATCACGAAAAAAACATGCAAAAGCGACATTTAAACTAGAATGTGCACCACTTCTGGATAGAATAGTGATGCCATAATTAGGAAATCTTCCATCCATAGCCTTAATTGGGGAACAATGATTTTGTATCAAGTTTCGATGTTATTAAAAAAAAATAATAATTAGGAAATAGAAACATCACCAATGTGTCGCTTCAAATAGGTGGGTTCTCATATCTAATGATGACTCATTCTTTGATCGCATTATTCGAATGGAAAATAATTGTTCACAGTCGTCTTGATTTTGTTTTCGATCTCTTCGATTTTTCTTGGCTGAGGCTTTTTATTTTCTCTTATATTGATGTCCAGTTCCAATTTAAAGGCTCTCTACTAATAATGATATCGGGTGTTTTGTTGTGTGAATCTTCTATTTTTCTATACAAGTAGTGTGTGTTGTTCAAATTCTGATTCTATTTCTGATCATAATTCTTCTTCCGGTTCATAATTTCGAAATGCATAATTTGAATAGTCAGTGATGAAGTTGAAATTCTCCAATTCTTTTGAACAACCCACGCTATGAATCAATCTGAAAAAGACATTAGGAATTCCATATCGGTGAAGATGTGCAGCTTTTAATCTATACGTAATACTTATAAGTTTGAACTATTTTGAGAAGATAATAAATCACTTCATATAATCTTCAGAGCTTTCAATTAAAACTGAAACAAACTATTTTAATTACTATCTCGAACTCAGACTAATCGCAAGGTAATATTCTTGATCGTAAATTATCTCAGTCTTATAGTTTATAGTAACGCGATAGAGATGTTTTGAAATGTGATGCAGATCGTTTCCGGTTTTCCATTATTATAATCTCTCATGACTGCATTCTATGGCAAAACCTTGTCATCGTTTTTATTTTAATATATCCAACATAATCACATGCTAGAAATATCTTGAAGTAGGTCAATTCAGTCTCCATATTCTTAAAGAATGATATTTATTTTCGAGAATAAGGAACAAGATCCAAACAATGGTCCCACATTTCAATAGGGTGTTCGCACGTGACAAACGACAAACAATCGTTCTATAGCAATACAGCGAACTGGTGGACTACCAAATACTCCGATTGGTCAATTACAACTGGTGCACATTGTTGTCCCTCTCTTTCAACAATGGGTGACGTCAGTTGAGAATACCCTATATTGACCGATGTAGATCGTCCGCCCTCGTGATGTCACAAAATATAAAAACCAATAAGTGGACAGTGAAGCAGGGAAAAATAGGGAAATAACCATTCGAAGTATCTAAAATTTCCCCGCTTCGTATAAGTCACACCCATCTACATTGGTAAATTGTGAACACATCTTATTGAAAGAGGAACATCAATATTTGTTGATTATTGTAAACAGTGATGGTATTTTCCGATAATAATAGTTTGTGAAATGAGCTTTAGAATAATTGATTGAACATTTAATTGGAATGGATTTATAAAAATCACGTGACTTGGAGAATACAACAGTTTGAGTGAATTTGAAGTGATTATACATTTTCAGATGGCTCAGTTTTTGATCCTTCTCCCTTTATTTTCACCGAGGTAAACATTTGTTTTCATAAATGTTTTCCTACCTCCTTCCTGATCCGACAATATCATTCATACGTTTCCGAATTGAGAATGTTGTTGAAAATTCATGACATTCATCTTACTGTTTGTACAGTCTCCGATGGTGAAAATTATCATTATCATTATCATGATTATTATTATCATTGATATTTTTGATAATCCACCTACAGGCTTGAGAACAATAAATAAATACAATATGGTTAAACGAGAGGTAAAGAAATGGTACATTGATAATATTTCATAATGATTGTTTGTCTGTTTGTCTCTACTTTATATCACTTTATGTATTCATTCAAATGTCTTCAACATCATTCACAACATCGCTTAGCATCACTCACAACTTGAGCATAACATTTTTCACACGAACCATGCACTTGATCATTTTAATATCATTAAACTGTTTTTTTTTTTTACCATTTTATGATACTTTCTCCAATATTTTATTTTGTACAGGCCCTAATATTTTGTGTCTCACATGTACTACTGTACATATACTTCATTATTTGTGTACACCCTCAGACAAGCCTGTTTCAGGCTTCGTGGTTATTTTATGAGCGAAAAACACCATATAACATTGTACAAAACTAATGAATACAAAAAAAATTATATTCTATTATTGCCATTCAGAGGAAACCGCTCTAAAACAAGACGCTGAATAATAGTTAAGTTTGATTGTTCATTATATTGTTCAGCATAATCTCTGTCGACAAGTTCCAGAATCAGCTTGGCGGAGTTTTGTACAGGATCTGTAAACTGTTTCCAATTAGGCCTACCATTAAAAAAAATTATAAAAGAAATATCATCATTATTATTATTATTATTTCATTTCTCATCCCACAGATGAGCCTTCTTGGCTTATTGAAAGGGCGTATTGATCATTCTTGTATGTGTGTATCATTCAAATCTAATACAAAAAAAAAAAATTATACCTCCATAATACCATCAATGAAAAAAAAAGAAAAGAGAAAAAAAAATTATACTCTACCACTGATGAGATAAAGGAGATAGTCTAAGATCACATGAGTCGTCTTGTCAAACTGTTGCATTATATATCAAGAAACTACACGTCACGTGGTTTCAAGTAGAACAGTGGCTCACATGCTAAGCAGTTCGCTCAGCTGTTTGGCGTCGCGGCGCTAGTGGTCATCGCCAGCCGACCGGCTGAGCCCCAGGATTTGAATAATGAATGAGGTCCTATGCGAGGTGGCATGCAGATCACACATTATGAGCTTTGCTCGGATCTCGGTGAAAATCTACCTTTCCGACTTGACGTTTCATTATGGTTGGTCAAAATATATATACATCAGCATTTTTTTTTTTCATAATCTTGTACAACTGTCTACTTTTTTTCACCACTTGATGTAACTTGACTGCTTGAAATAATTAGTATACAAAGATACATTGGATCATCAATGGATTTAATTGATATCATATAATGTTATGAGCCACATTCATAAGTTGGTAAGCTGGTAATACTAAACTGCTAACCATTCCGATTTCGTCTGAAGAGGGTTGAGGGAATTATTGAATGAACAAATGAATATACATATTCATATATATATATATATATATATATATATATATATATATATATATATACATACATAATTATATATATATATATATATATATATATATATATATATATATATATATATATATATATATATATATATATATATATGAGGTTTTTAAAACTTATGCTTTCACGACCCGAAATATTTATAAATTGCATTATTTTAGGGTTATTTTCGTCGTGTACGAATTAAATTATGATATAGGTTGAATGAAAAACCTTGGATTATCTCAATTATCTTCATATTATCAAGGTTTTTCATTTACCCTATATGATAATTCAATTCGTACACTACGAAAATAACCCAAAAATAATTCCATTTATAAATATATATATATATATATATATATATATATATATATATATATATATATATATATATATATATATATAAGTATATATATATATATATGTGTGTGTATATATATATATATATATATATATATATATATATATATATATATACTTATATATATATATATATATATATATATATATATATATATATATATATATATATATATATATATATATATATATATATAAGTATATATATATATATATGTGTGTGTATATATATATATATATATATATATATATATATATATATATATACTTATATATATATATATATATATATATATATATATATATATATATATATATATATATATATATATATATATATATATAAGTATATATATATATATATGTGTGTGTATATATATATTGAAACTTTATTTTATGCATTGAATTACATAATCCGGTGGCACATAGCACATTCATATATTTAAATAAGAAAGAGTAAAAAAAAAATATACATATATAATAATAAATAGCAAAGTTAAGTCTAAATAATTTCCAATATTCTTGTCCTAAATAAATTAATTGATGGAGAGTTGACGAACACGCTCTGAGGCAAACCTCTCCACCCATCTATTCCCTTATCCACCAATGTGTTTCCAACCTGCTTCCGCCTTCCAAATCCTTCCGCCGTGATCTTGTGGCGGTGGTAATTCCTACCCTGAAAATGCGGTGTTCCGAATCTGGCTCTGATTTCCTTCCATGCCTTATCCCCTCTGTACGCTTTGAATATCGCAACCAATCTTGCCACTTTCCTCCTCTTACTCAGTGCATCCCATTTCAATTCCTTCACCATTGCCGTAGCACTCCTATACTCATAACTTGTCACTGTGACCCACCCTATCTCCTCTCCCTCTTCTGCAGCCATTCTCTCAATATTTTGAGCAAGCTGAGCTTTATTACCAGCTGTTAATTTCTTTCGCTTCTTCAGCTCTTCTCCAAGCTCTGCTTTTGTTAGCTCGCTGATTAATCTTCTCTTCTTTACTGCCTTCACCCATTTTCCTCCACCAACGAATTTGGCAGCTTTACTTTGAATATTCTCCATTTTTATGTCCGTTCTTCTGTTAACATCCCAGATTGCACTGGCGTATTCAAGTATTGGCCTAACTAGTGCCGTATAAGCTTTTCCCTTGGCTTCCTTACTACTATTCTTAAGAGTTCTCATCAAAAAGTATAGTCTTTTATTAGCTCTTCTGATGATAGTGTCTGTGTGCGTAGCCCATTTCAGACCTGAGTCAATGATTACTCCCAAATACTTCAATTCATTCTTTCTTTCTATCAACTCTCCTTGAATCTTATACTCGAAGATATCCACTTCACCCTTTCCTTTCCCCACCGTTATTGCAACACTTTTTTTGTTGTTTATTTTCAGACCTATTAGCGCTAATCTTTTGACATACATTATTACATCTTCTTGAAGTTCCACGCAGTCCTCCACTGTCTCGATGATCTTATAGATAATTGCATCATCTGCAAACAGTCTCACTACTGATCCAATTTCTATCGGTAGATTATTTGTCAGAATAATGAAAATAAGCGGTCCAAGTACACTGCCTTGTGGCACACCTGATGTAACGTCTGTAAGTGAGGACAAAAACTTTCCTATTTTGACTCTCTGCTTTCTGTTTGTGAGAAAGTTTCCAATCCATCGAACAACCCTTTTGTCGAGTGGCAGTGACTTGAGTGTTTCTACTATCATTTTGTGGCTGACAGTATCAAAAGCTTTTCTAACATCTAGGGATATAGCATCGATTCTTCCTCCTTTAGCCTTTACTTCCGAGAGGTCTTGAATGAGGGCTGCTAGCTGAGACTCACATGAATGCTTACTTCGGAATCCATGTTGTGTACTGGTAAACCATTCACTTGTTTCTAATATATCTCTCATATATTTCGCCAATAACTTTTCTAATATCTTACAAATCACGGAGGTAAGACTAATTGGCCTGTAATTACACGGAGACATTCTCTCCCCTCCTTTAAATATCCCTATCACCGTACCTTCCTTCCATTCGTGTGGTAGTTCACAATTATTGAGAGAGACATCAAATAATACACGAAGATACGGCACGATTGCCCGTCGAGCTAACTTGATGTAATCTATCGTTATACCATCAGCTCCTCCAGCTTTGTGTGGTTTCAGTTCCATAATTATTCTGTGAATATCTTCATCTGTGAAACTGAAAGCTTTATACTTTTCCCTATTCTCTCCCTGCACCACCTCAACCTCGTCTAGTACCACCTCTTCTCCCCTGGTGAACACACTACCATACGTCTTGTTCAGTATTTCAGCCTTCTCCTCATCTGTCTTGTAAATCTTGCCACTCCCCTCTTCCACTAGATCTGGAATTTCGTTCTTGTTACCACCCTTTCTTCTTATGTAACCGTAGAATTTATTGATAACCTCTTCACTGGTCCTGCAATGGTCATCAGTTTCTAAAAGGTTAGCCAAGTATTGATCATGAGCACACTTTTTTCTCTTCTTCAACTCCCTACTCGCTTCTTTGAATCTTGCTTCCTCTATTGCACTGTCTTTTCTAGATTTATACAGATGCCTGCACTTTCTCTTTAGTTTTTTGATGGACTTATCATAATAAATGGGATCAGGGTTATTGCTCAATTCTTTCCTTGGAATAAACGCTCTACTTTCTTCTATTATTCTCCTGAATTCTTGCCAGATGTGTTCAACTGAGTCACCTCCTTTCTCTTCCCAGGCCATAAACCTACTGAATAGCATATTTTCCAGCCCAAGTTTGTCGGCTTTAGAATACTGCCATGTAATTTTACCCTTACAGCTCTTTCTCTGTATCTTTCTGTTGATCTCAAGTAGCACCATTTTGTGATCACTAATCCCCTCCACTATTTCTACCTGTTCCACCATTTCTTCTGGCCTTACTAGATACACATCTAATAGGGTGTCATCCCTTGTAGAACCTTTCACACACTGAGTTAAGCCAGCTTCACTCACTAGGGTCGAGACCAATGCCTGTGCTTGACCTCCATTTCTAACAATACCATCCCAACTCACTCTTGGTAGGTTAAGATCACCTCCTATTATGATTTCTCTATTTTCCAATCCAGGGGCAGTCGCTACATCTGTCAGTACGTGCAAGATGTTCAGATCTGTATTCGGAGCTCTATATGCCCCAATAATAAGTAATGGTTTTTCTAGTTTTGTTTTACTCACTTCTATTGCTAATATTTCTTCCCTATCTCCCCTCCAGTATTCATTAGAGACTAGAGTGTCTTTAACTCCAACCACCACGCCTCCTCCCCATGTCACTGTAGCTCTGTCTTTTCTATAAATGGTATATCCTCCAGGCATTACTTCGTTATCTCCGATATCCTCATTCAACCATGTTTCGGTGCCTATAAATATGTCTGGGTTGTATATATCTATTTGATCGCTAAATACTCTAGCTTTGACCTGGCTTCGCAAACTTCTGCAATTTACCTGTAGCAGCCTACACTTCCCATCATCAAAAGTTGATTGCTATTTCTTGTATTGGAGTATTGGAGTTTTTTTCATATCATTTATCTTATCATTAAAAACGGTACACATCTTGTCAGTTACCTGATGGCATGTGTTCCGTTGACGACCATCTGCTTGGTTGGCCCGTATGCAGTTTATACACTCAGCTACGTCACTTACACATTTATTGAATGTATGATGTCCTGCACAGAAACCGCATGACAGTTTGTTCACGCACATCTTCCCTATGTGGCCAAATCCATTACACTTAAAACACCTAATCAATTTGTATGGCTCGTCAACTACTTTGCACACATAATATCCCATAAGTAATCCATTCTGTAAGATGAGTTCTTTCTCTGATGATGGCACTTCCAATATCATATTCACTGATTTTCTGTAATAGTTTTCTTTAACATAAACTACTCTAATCTCCCCTATCATAAAACAATTTTGCCTGCATATCTCCTTTTCCCAGTCTTGCCAATTGGCTGACACTTCCTCGACATTGACACCAATTACCTTCAATTTGGTTGCTTTCTCTGTTGTCCGTTGCCTCATGGATGAATTAGTAGTATTGGTAATACTGGAAGTACATTTTTGTCGTTGTCTTTGGTCTTCATCTTTTTGCTGTCGCTGCATTTGATATTCTTGCTTTTGTTGTTGTCGTTGTCCATGGTATTCATCAATTTGCTGTCGCTGTATTCGGCATTCTTGTTGTTGTTGTTGTCGTTGTCCTTGGTTTTCATCATTTTGCTGTCGCTGTATTCGCATTTGGTATTCTTGTTGTTGTCGTTTTTTTTTGTGTTCATCATTTTGCTGTCGCTGCATTTGCATTTGGTATTCTTGTTGTTGTTGTCGTTGTATTTGATGTTCATCAATTTGCTGTCGCTGCAATTGACATTCTCGTTGTTGTTGTCGTTCTCTTTGGTGTTCATCATTTTGATGTCGCTGCATTCGCATTTCATACTCCTGTTGTCGCCTGATGTTGTCTTTCTCCTGTCTTATTATATCATCTTCCAAATCTCTCACTTTGATTCTCAATCCAATCAAGTCTATTTCCATCTCGGATTCCCACATACTTCTGTCCGTGACTTCCTTGATATAATCCTTCTCCTGTTGTTCACATTTCTTTTTCAAATCTATTATTTCCAGCCTCAACTGACCCACCAACTTCACCAATTTCACTGCCCAGTTCTCCTGATTTCCATCTATATTATCCTCCCATATTTCGACTCTCATATCCTCTTCACTCACATCCAGCCTTTTCTCATTTTTGCAATCTGCACATACCCACTCAGTTTCCTTCTGCTTTTCCAGCTCTTTCTTTTTAAGACCCACACACTTGAAATGTGCCCATCTCAAACATATACCACACCATAATCCTTTCTTCAATCCTTTCTCACACATTATGCAGATACTTCTAGTTATTTCAATGTCTTTCTTACTTTTCACAATATTTTCGACTTCTGCCTTGTCAATTGGAGGCATCTTGT
>OZ023328.1:46923866-47006366 GCA_964007535.1 Brachyptera risi
TATGTTACTGAGCGCTTCAGCTCTCATCATATTCGCATTTCATAGCTGAACTTTTATAGTCTTTATAATTTTGCTCTCGAACATGCAGTTAGAATTGGTAGCCACCAATTCATACGAATTTTTCATAGTTTGAGTATAGGTTGTGCTCATTCACGGGTGACAGAAAATAACATGGAAAATAATATATCAACCGAATTAGGCTATATTGTTCTGACAGCTTACTAATACAATCGTCAGAAATGAACTGAACTACTCACCCCAATCCGTGTATTCAATCCTTCCCAGAAAACTCAGCATATACGTTGCAAGATTATTGAGACATTCATATAGATTATACTTGCAACCTACACACCTTGATTCTGAAATTATTCAAGACTTCCTCATTCACTAATTCATTCATATTATTATATTCTTATATATCATGGCCTTCGTGATTCCATGGAATCTGTCAATCACCATTCACAAAATATCAAACACAATATTTGTGAATTTTCCAGTTTTCTATGATTATTTATCATCTTGGAGACGGTCAGTTTCAAGTCCTCTGAAATCGGTAGAAACATCCAACATTCTCATATCCATGTTGTGTTGAAATTTCATCCAAATCGGATATAATTCACGAACTTTGAACTCAATATTTGAAATTTTTCACCTTTCAAATGATCAATTTTCTTGGAAACGACCGATCTTATTTTTTTCCAAACACACTAGAAACTTGTATCAGAATGATAATAACATTCTGTACAAATTCAATTTCAATCGGTTGAAATTCAAAATTCGAAAATTCTTCCCAATACTATTCCCATGAAGATTCTCCAAGTTCCCAATATCAACCTCAATCTATAATCTTAATCTTGATCTCTAATAATACGATATGATATCAATGTTTGTAGAAAGTTTCCAGTCGAATCGTCACTCAGTCTGGCCTGTGACCGACCGCGTCGAAAAAAAAAAACGAATGTCGATTTTTGTTGGTAAGTAGAATACAACTTTTCGTCACGCTCATCCTATCACCTATCCACATGATTTCCAATTCCGGTGTCACAAAATATTCCTTGTGAACTGTGAATATATATTCACTTTCTCTATCAAAAGTTTAAACATTTTAATATATTTTGGTGGAAGTGCCAGGTCATAAACAACTTTTTTCATCACAACATCTTATACTCCATAGCAATTGTGCATTGTATCACATTTTAAAACTACCTCGTGCAATTCATGTACTGTATGATATACAATTACTCTCCGAATAGCTTACTCGAACAGCGTGGCCGGGAGCAGTGCAGTCAAGTACAGGCAGCTCTCTTCAAAGGTACTTGCCATTATCTCAAGAGTTGGTTCTACCAGTATTATAAAGAGAGATACGTACTTTGAATGAAAATAGTCTTGAAATACTTAGTACATAGCGGTTGTATGTAAGTGAGTGGCGCTTTGGGCTCAATGCAGTGTACATACCCTGTGTATTCTATGAGGTTTAAATGTGTAAGTGTTGTGTACTGTGTGTAGTAGTACTCTTGTCTCGGAAACATTATTGAGAAAAATGTTTCTATTTCACTGATTTTCAGGATCAGTTAGTTCATGACATTCTATGGAACGCTACTGGATATCGTTGGTTAAAATATTATTTCGAATGATTACAATTCTGTTATTGAAACTAAATTTGTAGTATCATATTTCACTTCCGATAGATTTCCATTATAGTTTCACAGTAATGTTTTTCATATAATATGTGTGTACTTTCGTTTTTGTGGAAAAATCGATCAAGTTAGATCGATCAAGTCACATTGGAATGCGCCACGAAAAAAATCACTGACAATATACGTACTGGGATTATCAAGGGATTTGAGCACGCACTCAAACTATAGTTCATGCCAAAATTATCGACAAAATATACCTATATTTTATTCAAAAACTCAAAATTAGAATTTTTTTCTCATTTTCTGCTGATCAAGCAGTATTCACCTATGTTTTTGAATATGGAAATGATAACAAAAAAGAGGTTTTTTCCTTCGTTTCTCGTGAGAATTCTTCGTTCAGGAAGAAACAAAATTCTGAGAAAAAGAGTGGATATAACGGCTAAAAGCCTTGTACTTGTTTTTTATTGCATTATTACCATCAAGACACCATTAAACTCTCTACGTATTCACTTATAGCTTTTTTTTATGTATTTTCGCGTGATATTATTAGTTATAACAGAACAAAATGAAGTAATATTCAAGAATATCATGAGATGAGATGAGTATGAGGTATTGGAATGAATATGATCCCAATATATGAGGTTGTCAGTGACACCAACAAAATATTCATGATCCTCCAAATGATACTGACTGAAAAACGCCTTATCTATAAACCAAATACAGTCAATTGATTACTCTCTCCAAAATCAAAATGTTGGCTTGAAGTCAGAATTTTAGCAAAACGTAGTAGAAAATTCCGACCTTCATTTACGTAATAAATCACAATTACAATTCTGATACAAATTCCGACATGATTCATTGTTATTTAATTGTCCTTTTTTATTACCGACTCCCACGGGTCGGCTGTAGATAAAAACACAATTCCAGCCTTCGCGGGTTTTCCCTTGCATTTCTGTCGGGTGAATTAATTGATATCGCGCTTTAAGCCGGCTACACTCATATATGAAGCCGTAAACCTCATACATATCTCTCATAATCTTCTCTAGAACCAGTGGATTTATTGCCCCGAACCTGAATAAAATGCCGAAATTACATCCTTTGACGTGGAATGGTAAAATATCAAAGAGTCGGTGTCAATAATGTATAAAGATATTACCAATGAAATGATAAGGGTTATGATAATATTTGAATTACAGATTCCAGGATGCGGTATTGATGTTAGCAAACACAATGGAACCGGAAAGTATTTTCCAATTTATACGTTATGGAAGACAAATACATTTGTACGAGTATTGATTTTGCATGAGGAATATCTCACTCAGGAATCATTCATGAATACTTATTATTATAAGATTTAATAGAATTCCGGATATTATTAAATCTTGAAATTTCTTGATATTTGAAACGATTCCAACAGAAGGAATCATCATCATAACCATCAGTTTAACCGTAGGATTCGAACCTCTGATCGTTATCAAATTCAGACCGCAAATTGTTATTACAGAATATACTAGAATTTGATATTTTTGATTATTTTATCTGTCAAAAAATATATTCGATATGGGTTCTCAATCTTTTTCTCATTGAACTAAATCGAAATCAATATCACATTTTTGTATCAGTCGATATAGGCCCTGATCATATCATTTCATTTTCTTGGCTGCACATGTATGTATATTCAAACTTGTTGAATTGAGAATGAAAATTATACCGTTATCATATATATATATATATAGATATATATATATATATATATATATATATATATATATATATATATATATATATATATATATATATATATATATGAATTGAGAATGAAAATTATCCCATTATCATATATATATATATATATACATATATATCCTATGTATATATATATATATATATATATATATATATATATATATATATATATATATATATATATATATATACATATATATCCTATGTATATATAAATATGAATATATATATATATATATATATATATATATATATATATATATATATATATATATAAATATATAAATATATGTATATACATATATGAACATATATGTACATATAATATATCAAATTGAATTATATATAATTATATTATATAATATAATGTATATATTTACAGAGAAGATAAATGCCCAATGAACCATGATACCGGATTGTTTCTGTTTCTTGCTTTCTCCGATAATTCACTGTTTTTGATAACAGTTAGGTAGGCTATCAAGTTGTAGAAACGTGAGCTCTTTTTCAATAGCTCTCAGCGTTTCCAAACATCTCATAGACAGACTGAGAGTCGAGAGTTTTATTTTACAGACATTATTAAGAGCAACAGAGATAGAGCTATAGGCATTGCATTGCATGTAGAGCACATTGTTATACGAATCTTCATCGTGTCGCTTCTTTTTTTCTCAACTCCATTTCTATTCCGTAAAAAGCCTTAGCACTTTACATCAGTGCGTCTCTATTACTGAAAGATTGATCCAACGGTCTTCTTCTTGAAAATATTTGTTATTTGTTCAAAGATATTTGCTATGTCGTGGATTGGAGTTCTCTAGTGCATACAATCTCATCGCTTGATAAGGATAGAAGAATTCGTAGAGTTTCGATGCTTTCATATAATTCAGATGCAATTCATGTTTTTTCTCCATTCTATCCAAATATAGTTTGGTTCAGAATTGAACATATCAATAACCTTTGTTCCCTGACTGACCAAGAAGTTTACAGGATAGTGATCAATATAGAATAATATTATCAATATTGATGTCAATATATATAAATATATATCAATGAAAATGAAAGTGAAGTTGAAAAGTGAAAATTTGAGTTGAAATAGTGCAAAAAGTGAGTGAGAAATTTAAAATCGGAATGAATAATAACAACAGTGTGCTTGGAAAAGTAAACTGATGATGAAAATTGAGAGTATACCTGAGGAAAATGATTGAATGTTGAAATATTTGAGGTTCTCACAAGAAATAGAAATATTGGAAGAAGAAAATTGATCATTACGAAAAAAAATTTGAGATAATTCTTTAGAACATTAATCGAACCTCTTGAAGCTGAAATTACAATATTACAATGAAATTAATAACTTCAAATCCGGATTCAGTTGAAAGTTCTCCATCTACTCTCTTTGATACCTTCCATGAGTGACTTTCCTCCACCTTTTACAAGATACTGAATGGCATGAAAAAAATACAAAATCCAATCAAAAAAACTTCTTTCTGATAGCATTGAATGCTCTGTGGTGATTATGATAATATTTGCATCACAGAGCCAGATATTGGATGTGTGTAATAATATATGAGTTGTCTCCTTGATCCGAATGATTATGTGAAGGCCTGAAATGAGAATTCCAGTAGAAGTAAACATTCGAAATAACCCAAAAATTGAACCTTTCAAACTACTTATTGCATCTTTTTTGGGCCTGGGGCGTCACCGTTCTGCTCCGTGACCGGACATTGTGTTTTTTCATTTTTTGTGATACCATATTTCTTGTCATATGACCATAATTTTGTCCATTGGTGAATAATTCTTATGTTGCATTCGTGAATGTTGGTAGTTTGTCCGATAGACAGTCTTGGTTTCAGAAAAATGATCAAAATTTTTTTTTCAGAATGTTCTGCCATTTATTATGCAGTCCTACTGTCATATTTTCTATCGATATTGTATCACCGTATCACTATATAGGCTTCTGTCAAGTGACATCACTCATTGTTGAAATCGACAGACAACAATGGTCATCAGTTGGAATTGACCAATCAGAATGTTAGGTAATCCACCAGTTCGCTGTATCGCTATGGTGACGATTGTTTGTCATTTGTTACGTGACAGAAACCTATAGCAACGTCTATGTTTCGAGAGACTTGATGAAACCTTGTCTAAATACCTGTCAAACTTAGCAGCCTCACATCAGTAGACTATCCAATTAAGGTCTCTACTGCGTTGACCATTACGGAAGTGCGTTTGTTTTCTTTCTCTGCCAATATAATGTTATATACACACGTTGTATTTCCGTTTGTTTGACCTACGTGGATTGTATTTATAACCTGAACCACACACTTCATAGTACCTTTACATTTCGCCTAGAGAGAGACTCAGCTAGCACACGGTTTACCTTCCGTGAAGGAGGTGTTATAATGCTTGGCTTCATTGAGATGGGGTGAACACAATCCACGATAGCTTTGATGTATGGGTGGACAGTTACGCGTGCATGGTCCATCCTTAGTATCATTTGCACCCACTGATGTTGTAGGTTTGCGGGTGAATGCGTTGTGATGATAGTCCGGTGCGAGTAGCCATTGTATTTTGAGAGTTGTTTGATGGTTCATCGTTTTTCCGGCAGTGTGCTCGCTATCCGACACAATGTGACTAGGTAGCTTTTCTGGCAACCGGTTTCATACCGGTTTTATATGGGACAATATTGAATTTTGTTTATATGTCTATATTTGTTCATAATTGTTCATTGTTTATAATTATAGTTCTGATTCGAATGATTCAATATTATATATCTCCAATCTTGCTTAATTTAGAATATATTCATGCTACTGATACAAATCATTAATTTCATACTTCTTAGTTTCAGAGTTTTGCGCAACATGAACACGGCATATATGCCTTCATTGTATCGGGAATTATTTTCCTCATGGAACAACTTGAATCATCCGGAAAATAATACGTTATCTCTCATGTTGATCGAGTTTTTCAAGCATGCGAGATGACCCATGAATATATAATATATATATATATATATATATATATATATATATATATATATATATATATATATATATATATATATATATATTTATATATATATATATATATATATATATATTATATATATATATATGAATATATATATATATATATATATATATATATATATATATATATATATATTTATGTGTTCATGATTTCTGAGATGAGAACTGTGTGAAGTATATGAATATCAGCAGGAGGTTTATCTATATAATTATAGAGCCAACAATGAAATATGTACATAATAGGTCGAGTGAATGAATATCGATTCAATACTGTGTAGTTGGCTCCATAATTCATTGAACTCTCTGATATTTATTCATTTCCCAGTTTTCATCTGAAAAATCATGAATACACACACACTCAAATATATATATATATATATATATATATATATATATATATATATATATATATATATATATATATATATATGAATATATATATATATATATATATATATATATATATATATATATATATATATATATATATATATATATATATATATATATATATATATATATGAATATATATATATATATATATATATATATATATATATATATATATATATATATATATATATATATATATATATATATATATATATATTCATATATATATATATATATATATATATATATATATATATATATATATATATATATATATATATATATATATATATATATATATATATATATATATATATATATATATATATGAATATATATATATATATATATATATATATATATATATATATATATATATATATATATATATATATATATATATATATATATATATATATATGAATATATATATATATATGAACACACATAATTGATATTATTTGCTTCAAAATGTGATTTGTTGAGAAATGAGGAATGATTGACGTTCGTTTCAGATATTTATACCACAAGTAATTTACTCGTTCACCTGATCTGTCAATCATGCGAGTAATAAAATAATAAAACTTGACTCTCGAGTAGGAAAAATGACCCGAATACTTCATACATATATCATGCATTCGGTATTTGATAAATCTGACTAGGAAAAGCTCTCATTTCTCATGTTCAGGAAATACCTCATTGACGATTTAAATTTCAATATTTCCATTAATTTTTGTTGATACACCTCTGTGGTGGCATTATTATCATTATATGCTTCAGGGCATTAATATATGCATTTTTGAATTCCAATAGAATTAATTTTTCCTCAAACATATAACATAATGAAATTCACATTTCCTATTCCACTCAAACGGAATGAAAATTCAAAAGCACCTTTATTTTCTCAAGTGGTGTAGTTGAGAATTTATTTCTCCACTAGTATAGCTGGTTATATCTCACAGTCGCATGTGCACTGCGATTAAATTATTTTTATCATCTTATACATCACAGTTCAAAACACTGTATGTGTTAGCATATTATGAGCACAAACTACACTCCCATTTGCGCCAATTGGCATTGCACATGCATCCAAGATGTAACTCAAACGTTTGAACTCATTGATACTATTACACTTATATGATGGCAATTATCTGTGAATTTATTCGCGATAGTTATGTTGCACCAAAGTAATCGGTAATCATGTTGAATTGTGGATTCATAACTTATTGAATAGTGAATTGTATTCATTGTCAGAATTCATATATGCTGCATATAGCGTGCATATATATTTTTTTTCCGATGCATTTGTTTCAAATGAGAATGCCAGGAATAAGATCAATGATTATACATGTATGATTGATATTATAAATTTCTTAGTATATCAACACTGCCTCTGGAAGGTTCACAATACGAATGAGAAAAAATGTCGAAAATAATATGACGACCATATAATGTGATCAGGAATATTTTTTGCCCATCAAATATTAAATATATATATATATATATATATATATATATATATATATATATATATATATATATATATATATATATATATATATATTCATATTCACAATACAAATTTGAGAACATATCAATATGGAATGGTTGTTATGATGTCAGTGAAGTATTATGTCATGATACTAAATATCTGTGTGTTTATCGCTGATTTTTCCTGGGAAGATGATAACGTTAACGACCGATCAGTTACCGCTAACACGCATTGTATAGCCTATATCGTACGTAGTGTAACGGAAGTATATCGTTTGCTTCAAATTCAAATTCAAATTGTTCTATTTCTGTGAATTGAGTCAACATCAGAGTATAACAGAATTGTCAAGACATAAAATCGATAAAATCTTCTTTGGATCACAACGGTTTACTTGCATAAAGACTCTTCCTGTTGCGCTAAAAGCACACGAAAAAATGAATGAAAAGGGTTACTGAAGATAATATCTCATATAGCTAACTTATTTTTCCACAGTTCAGGTGAGGAGCAAGATATTCTTCAATAATCTAAAAATTGTCATTTTCAGAAACTCAAAATTAACGTTATTGCTGAAATTGATGAAGTTCGAAAAATGAATCACTCCAAGATAGAAATGTGAAAATGATATTCAGTATGAATACATGGGTGTTTTATCCTTCTCCATAATCATCTGAACAATTAAGGAAAGTGATTGGTTGTCACACTTTAACTGATGAGCGGGTGACTCACTTTTTCTCCTGCACTAGTGTTAGAAACACTAATGAACTGGTGATATGCATCGTTATTATACTCTATATACATAATACATCACACGACATAACTATAAACACTAAATCATAGTTCATGACAGTAATGAAGAATGTACCAGTTGACAAAACAAGGTACGGTACCAAAAAGGTAACAAAGGTAAGGTACGGTGAATGATTTTTGATAAAAATCGTTTCAAACACACCTCTGTAGCGAAATATGAAATTTTTCAAAAATTGTATCAACAAAATTCAGTAATCAGATATTTATTTCAACAATCTGAAGTCATTGGACGATGGATGAATTCGTACAATACTTTCAATGTTCTCAGTTCCATCATTTCAGGTGATATTTCCTCGAAAAATGCGCAACATTCGCACATCCCATTCCATTACTCGAAAAACTCCAGTCAAATACGAAAACGACACTTGCGACGTTCTCCCGGTGCAAAAAAAAAATAACTTGAAGTGTTCCAAACATTTGTGTTATCACCAAAGATATAACTATCCGAACGACCGTCTTTTCCTATACTACCACGCTAACGCGCTGTTGGTTCGCGCCTTCTTTCTCGCGCGATGGATGCAACTACAAGTAAAGTAACTAAATTTTAATACGTCACGTTAAATAGTTTTACGAGATACCTAAATACGAAAAAAAACTACAGATCCATCTCTTTTTACATCATTTTCCTCTACGAGTCGATGAAAAACTTGGTTTTACTAGCACGGTAATATAATAGTGTGAACAAGGATCCCATTACATTTACACCATTACCTCTCTGAACGTGAAACCAGTGCAAAGAGAGTGCAACAATAACACGTTGTTAGGTCAGCTTAGTGACGTCACTCTACACGAGCTCCAGAACATGTTGTCCCGACAGCTTTATCGACATTATACTCAGCTAATTAGCATGCTTTTTTGTGATATTTGCTCGAACCACATGCTCATTGTTTTGTTTACAGTTCGGTTCAATATCGGACATTGTGTCACAACTGATAAAACTGGCACCTCGACCGATAATAATACCGGATAAATCCTAGATGCAACACTTTTTAAAATGTATATCCATTTATAACACCTATTTTCTATTTTTTCATATTCATTTTGATTGTATATCCATATTCATCATCATTATTATCATTATTCATTTTGATACACAGTACATTATATACATAAGTTTTAAATGTAGAAACTAAAATTTTGTAAGAAACTAAAATGACTAAATTAACATACTGCAATAATAAAATATGACATTTATCCGAATCCTTATGTTTGATGGAGCTATGTACGGATGGCTTAGATACACTGGCGTCGATGAATGATGAATGAGATGATGGGAAAACGATATTAACCGTATCTTATATCAAGTAATTTCTGGATGGTGGGTTTTTAGATGAGTCGGTTGTAGCCTGTTGCTGAAACGGTAGTGGGAATCTACAAGAAACTTCTGCCAGCTAGGATTGTCGACCAAGGCGGGAATCTTCTGCCGAATATTTCAAAAGTGAACGTGCTACCGCAGAGCCACCGCGGCAGAAAAATGATTGAACCTATCAACCAATAATAATAAGAAATGCGAGAAAAGAGGCGCCTTGCGTTGGGGCCCATACGGCATTGTGGAGTTGAATCCTGGTCTCCTGAATGACGGTTATTTCATAGTAACCTAGCCATTGTTCCTATCGTATGAGTGTCTCTACAACTGCTGCGGGAAATATCAAACTAGTTTCTCTCATCTTTGTATTAAAATAAATATACATATATCACGTGACACAATTCCAAGGTCAATATACATTTATAAGAGAGATATAAAATACGATGAGTCTCACAACATATAAATATACAAACATAATGAATTATGAATATCAATATTGAAAGCATAAATATTCATCAAAAAAATTGCTTTGATGTAATTTTCTTTTGAATCTTTCATTCTGTTATATCAACATACCTATGAAACAAAATGTGGAATAAATTAATGTGTACGATCATTTGATATACTCTCTGACATAAAAACACTCGAAAATGCTTTTAATCTTTGTTTGAAGTGAATTTGCAGAAATCACTTCTGAAATACACGGTACGATATCAAAGAAAATAATATGCTTCACTTTTAAAAAATGAAAAAATCAGAAATTGTTTCAGGTGCAGAGGTAATTTGAAATTTCTCAACAAGGGTGTCTTTCGAGATGAAATGTTTGGATTAGTAACGCATGAAAGAGGCATATAATATGATTCTTAGATTGAAATCCTTCTAGTTATTTCCGGACTACTCTAATCAAATGTCAGAATCTTGTTTTCTCACATTTAACCCAATTACTCTTGTCATTTGATGGATTTAAAGAGAGAACTACTTTTTCATGAAATAATTTATTCATTTATTCTCATGTTGATTATCTTTATTCAGCGAATGTGAAGTATTTGTAATAATTCGTATGAAGCGACGCTCTTTTCATACGGGAGGAATTTGAGAAAAAAAATCCAATCAATTCAGATCCATTTTCAAAATCAATATCACAATTCAGATTCTCTCAAAGTTCAAGATTCATCCCATAATAATCACCTGTCAAGAATTAGAATACGTAGGCCTATCATTCATTAAATCACTATTCCGGATATCAATCATAGAAAAAAACAATTTTTTTCTTTTTTTTAATGGTCTCATACACTGATACAGAAAGAAGAACACAATTACAACAAAAAACATCCACAAAGCTCTTCAAAAAATACTTGATTGTAGGTTAAAATAGTGAATTATTAGTAAAATTCAAATTCAGACATATTTCTCAAACATTAAAAGTAATAAGTTAGTCGAAGTGCAAAGAAAAAAAAAAGAACAACATTGAGTGATTTGTTACATTCTACTGACAAAGTGTATATAAGGTATCTTTGATAACTATTAACTTCCAATACATCACCAATTAATTATTTTCCATGAGTGATATAATTCCTGTCGTTCAATCAGAAACATACAACATTTACACGTCTTTACGCTCTTTCAGCCACGCATACAATGCGTTTTCCAACCAAGGTTTGTAGACGACAGTTACTGATTTCCGTATATACACACATTAGCGTACCGTATAATAACGCGTTCCAAACTAGACCCTGCGGATAGATTTATACGCAATATATATATGTGAGAGCTAACAATATTATTAAAAGAGAAACACTGTGTAGCGGGATGATTGCTATTTGCCTGTTGACTGTTCCGGAAAGGCAACCTTACAAAACAACAGGCCTCAGCTTGAGACATTTAAATTTGTCCTTTCTAGAGAAAAAAATATATAAACTTAAATTGCCGACTGGGGTGGCAATAATAAAGTAAAGTATGAGCCATTGTCGCGAGTTGGATTGCGACGGTTGTTGGTGAGGGGGTGTTATGAAGGGGTGGGGGGAGGGAGAGGGCTGGGGGAGGGTTCTAATAACTCGAGACGTGATCACCCTTGTGTGAATTATTGTTTCATTTGGTGCGAAATCCCATGCACGGCGAAGAAACTTCGTGATTAAAATAAATTGGTCTGGATGTGTCAAGCGAGTATAATTGCATACAAATGCTACGTGTTTATTAATATTGTTATGATGTTGGGTTACTTAAATAAGTTTAAGTAGTGGATATAAGTGTCAGTTGAGGTAATTTATCTTTACAAATAATTGCATTAGTTTTTGTCCGTTTTTCAGAGGTATTAGCTTGTCAGAATCGTGCCTGCTGCTTATTGTATAGGCCTTACACATGTTATTTTCTGCAACTTGAATATGAAAATGAGACGATATTTAGTTTCGAATTCATTGATTTGTAAACTCTGATGTGGAGTACTATTTTCGAATAATTTCGATGATTCATATAGTGAGAGTATTATCTATTCACTAAACTTAGATGTAGATTTTAGATTTGATTCAGATTAGATATTAACGACGCACCTTAATTAGAATGAGTGAGAATATTTAGCGAATGATGAATGTTCGATGAGATGATGGGATGATAAGAGTGGGGTTATTAGGTAGTAAAGATATCAGGAAAGGAAGCAGACGTAGACTATAGGTTTGAGGAACCATCTTGGCATTCATCTATATGCCACAGAGGAGACACTAAGAAAAAACTCTGTTGAAGGGAAGGACTGAAGCTGAAGGCTATGCAATACTGTGTGATGAGGCTGTACGCGGAGAACGGCGAGGATCGAACCGATGTCCTATTTACAATCATTTTCCTGTGGAATAGAGTGAGCATGTTCTTACCACTGAACTACATGTGCCACTATATACACACACATATATATATATATATATATATATATATATATATATATATATATATATATATATATATATATATATATATATAATTCGTGGTGGAAAAACTATATAAAAGAATTAATTGATGAAACATCCAACTTGTTCACATAGAGCAGATAAGAAACAATCAATTTTCTCATACCAAGGACTGTACAAACTTCAGTCAATTCGTTTTCAATTACTTGAGGTCTTACTCAGTTACGGGCATCTTGTTAGCCCGCGGTATAATCTACGGCATAAAGGTTAACAATTCAATTATAGTCTAATTGGATTACGTATTTTAGCTGTAATTAAGAAAACTGACACCGGAGTACCCGTATTTAGGCTTGAAAACAAAGATTCAAACATTGTACGGAATAAAAAAACAACTTCATTGCTGCTGAAATATACTCTGAGATAATCATCTCATATATTTATATATTCATATATATATATATATATATATATATATATATATATATATATATATATATATATATATATATATATAAACATATATATATATATATATATATATATTTATATATATATATATATATATATATATATATATATATATATGTTCATATATATATATATATTTATATATATATATATATTTATATATATATATATATATATATATATATATATATATATATATATATATATATATATATATATATATATATATATATATAAATATATATATATATTATTTTATTTGGAGAAGGAAAATGACTATGGAAACATATTGATTTCTGCTTTCAATCGGCATTATCAGAATGGTTCATGAGGATTGTTCCACTATGAAAAAGTACATAAATGAATAATAAGTCCGTCTACAGGAAATTATGAGCCATGAATAAAATATGAACGAAGTTTTTTCATGATGATCATAAAACATACGGAAAAATGAGGATCATTTGTAGATTATAACTTGTTGAACATATGAGAAAAATATGCCAACCACTATAGTTGAGAGTATTATTCTATTATTGGAATTGTATTATTTTATCATCTCATATTTATTATTGTATATCATTATATAGACCTGTTTCCGCTCCATTTCATACGTTGACTACCTGGTTATATTTGTTTATTAATGAGTCACCGATAAAAGAAAATACAAAATATGAATAATTACCAAGACATGCGCCAAGAGTTTTCTCTCTCTTAAATATTTTCCTTTTGATGAAGTTTATTTATTTAGAGCTTAGCGCCACAATTCGTTTAACTGCACACCACACGCGTAACGTACGATAGTTACAGAATTGTACAACTAATCCCCATTTTCCTGTTCTTGTCGGTCGCGGCTTGTAAAGAAGGAGCTTATTTTCATACTTTCATCTCTCTCTTTCTTTCTCTCTCTCTCTCTCTCTCTACCCCTTCATCTCCCTCTCTCTCTCTCTCTCTGTCTCTCTTTCTCGCTCTCTATTTCTCCATACATAGGCCTTTTTAGTTCATTTGAGAAATAAAAACCACCCCTCTAGACTCTTTTTTTCCAGAGAGGGGCACAGATGCAGCCTAAAATCCGTCCATTACCCATCCTACCGTTGCTGGCCTTAAACCATTCCCTTGTTTTAGAGGATTGCGACTACGATTACTCGATATATATATATATATATATATATATATATATATATATATATATATATATATATATATATATATATATATATTTATATATACTCATTCCCATCCCTCTCCTGTCCACCCACCCCGCCTACATGACTTTCTACCCACTTTAATTCTGTATTCTGCCCAGTGTTCTGATTTAAGTCCAGATTGTCTCTTTGTAATTGTTTCAATGATGAAACTGTGTCCACTTTGGAATAACTTTGTTTCATTATTCCAGTCGATGGTAATTCAATTCTCTGCAGTCAATTCGGGTCACGTGACCCGATAAACTTGAGAGATAATTGCTTCTCTTCACATTCTTTTTATACGCTTCTTGATTCAACTTCATAATATAAATTTATTCTGTTCAATTGATTAAAATATACATTGGAAAATATTTACCTTACAAAAGTCTGTCTTCGGTACATATTTGATTCGAAAGAATGAAATGACAAAACTTGTAGAACAAAGGATGCTGATAAAAATGTTAGCATAACGGATGAAGAGGTGACAAGTTTAATAAGGATGGGTCGAGGGGGAGGAGGAGGAGGGGTGGGGGGGAGGAGAGTTGTTGAAAGGGCACTCGGGGAGGAAGAAGTTATTCCCTGTACGTGTGCTTTTAATTTCCGCTCAAACGGACGCATGCAGCGCTGCACAAATGAACTCGACGATTATGTTACTATGGTCGGTACATTACTGCAATATGGTCCAGGATTGCTGGCATGGTTTTCAATAGCTGTTGAGCTTTTCAGTTCACCATTAACACCACACTTGGATATAATTAGCAACAACGACATCATAGTTGACACGGAATACATATTCCAAAGTCCTTGTTAATATGGGATGAAGCATGTACTGATTATCTGTTAATTTATCAATTCATATATGATTCAGGTTATGATTCAACGTTGACCTGATATTTTTTGTTGAGGTGGCAATCATTTCGACAAAATTCATCTCCGACATTCATTGAATATTTTAATTTGGATGTTTCACCAGAATGTACTTCAAATTCGAATGTATGGTACCATGGGATGGGATTTTCGAACGATTCGCATATATTTTCGTGGTATTTCATATAATTTATTTTCTTCCGAATAAAATGTGAAAAAAAAGTTGAAAACAACGTATGAAATTGAAATGTAATATGTATGGAAAGCCAGTTTATATGCTTTACGATATAAATTCCGTGGAATATGTGAAATAAATATATCACATTATCGTACATGGTGAAAAAAAAAAAAATATATTATCATATGCTATCGAAATGATATGAGAAAAGTTTTTATCATGATTGAACGCAAACATTTTGAATTGAACTGGCATGGTCCTCAGGCTATACATCATTCTAACAATGTTTCTCAGTAACTGAAATTGAAACGTAAAAAACTAAATCTTGCCTCATCCTCCAAACTACCTTGAGACAAAACTATTCATAAAACAATCGTATAAATTAATACCATCACAATCGTCATGTCAGTCCAACACCACGTGGTCTCTCGTACCGTAAAACCGGAACGGAGCTATAGATTCCGACCGGCGCGCGGCGTCCCGCGGTACGAACACGGTCGCGTCTCCGTAGCGAAAGGTGCAAGGATTCGATGCTACCTGTGGTTGGCCTGACCATTTGTCAAATCAAAACTATAAGTCCTGACAGCGCCCCGCACAGAATAACACAGATATTAATGACTGAGACCTCCTACGGGTCGAACATCTAGCTTGAGATGTTCTCGAGGAAGACTTTAACGTCAAAACTCGGTTAAGAGTGAATAGGAGTAGATTAGGGACAGATCAGTTTTGTTGATGATAAATTTTGAATGTTATGAGGTATTAAAATTCAAATGCAGGGGAGAGGATGATCATTTTCAATTTCAAGATTGTTAGTGAAAACTATAACTTATATATCGTGATTGTCATCGATATAGAGAGCTGAAAAATGTGTTTTTTCAGCTGTATTTTCATTTTTTTCATCATCAGAATTACAAATTGTATCTAAAACTGAATATGAAAGATTCTGCAATTATCACATTGACACTCGGATGAAATGAGAACAATGAGTGTAAATAATGAAAAAATAATAAGTTGTAATAATGAGAATAAAATAAATTGGTTATTTGATCTTTTAAAAAATAATGATACCCACATAAGCCGAAGATTGTGTGTGGGAGAGAAAGAAAAATGAATATTAATCAAACAACAATAACCTCAAATGAGTATATAATAGAATTGTATAAATAGTATAAATATATCGGAGGGTATATAAAATATTGATACTATTTTATATATACGTTCCACAATCATGCGATTTGAGATAAACAGTTATAACTCATACCATCATGAAGGTATTGAAAATATCAGTGTTTTTCTTACATCAGAACTCCGATATCTCATACCGTTCGAAAGTTATTACCAGAAAAATAATATACCGCTGAATCGACCGCAGTGTACCCTTAACCCCAGAACTCAGTTAACTCACCTTTATGGCATCATCTCATAGTGGGCCCTGTGAAAGCGGCTGTTTTGAGCTCTGTTGCAATGATGAATAATTAAAGGATATTAGGTTGGAGTAAAAACTTGATCCAGCTCAGGTAAGAACGAAGGAGAAGGTTTATATCTTTTTCACCCGGCTGATATATTATCGTAGTATAGTATAAACATACAATTATAATTTTATGTGTGTTAGTAAAGATGTCAATTTAGTGCTGCGTCGTTTGGAACAAAATGTTTGTCAGATGATTATGTGTGAATAAATATAAATTGTGTGATTTTAATTTCATGAAACTCAAATATATAGAATATTGTTGTACATTTTATTGTGCCACTATCTATATTTAGGAGGCTCTTTTCAATACGGCGCCATCTTGACTCAGCGATATAAGCAGAAATATCTGTTTCTTTGTTATTGACATTGATTGAGGTGAATATATACTCTGAGAACATACTATTTGAATGGTAGAATATAGTTGAAGAAAAAAAAATGTTGACTCGAGAGTTAATGATAAGTTTTTACTTGATATATACTGATGGGTGACGAGTTGTGAAAACAAAAACATCAAGTTGTACACACACCCATCCACACAGAAATAACAAAATGGAATATAAGAGAATATATATATTTTTTTTCCCGGTATAAACCAATTACTTGGCGAGAGCTTTCAACCACTGGTAATCTATTTCTTGATTCCAAAGAAGCTGAACAGAGAATCTCGTCGGAAAGAGCTTAGTCACTGCGACACTTATTATGTCACCTGCAAAGCAATCACGACCAATATAAGAGATGAACCATTCAACAATATATCCAGACGGACAATACGCTGGCTGACATGTCCTTTAACACTCACACACCTCCACCTATTACCACACAGACACGCATGAATGATACCAAAGTCAAACAAGGAATTGTGGTCCAACACTTTAGCATAAACGTATAAAGGCCCATTCACAGTGTCATGCTAAGTTTGATGCTGGGCTTTCATTCCTGCGTTATTTGGATTAGGCCCAGTATTACCACGGCCAGTTAGTATTTATCTGAGAGTTGGTGAAAACAAATAGCATAGGTAACCATGGTGATAACAAGTTTGAACTGTCAGATAAAGACTAACTGAACTTGGTAATACCGTGCCTTAGTGGTTTTAAATGATTGAAATGGGGTGATAAGATCACCATTGTGGTGCCCCGTCCAAACGATCCTACTTTTCATCCTTAGCCTTAATTGGGGAACAATGATTTTGTATCAAGTCTCGATGTTATTAAAAAAATATATATATTCAGATTGAGAATTCGGTAAGCGTCTTTTTAGGCCACCTTGATGATAAAACGACCAATCAGTGACGAAAGTTACGTGATTTCTGATTGTTGAGCTCGCCTCAATTCCACCGCCTTGCGAAACCGAAACGCAAATCGCATTTATGGAAGGCCAGCATCACTCGTGATTTGAGTTCAACTTATGAGATGTGAAATTTGTGTCTTACTGCAGGAATTATCAGCGTGGAAGTATCTCTATACTATCAGTCAAAAGTTGTTTTTATCATGGTTCTCATTTTTTTTAACTGACTCTGAAAATAGGGATAACTCGACTCGATGTCGAAATTACCTATAGGCGAGTAGCTCTAACCGGTGGTTAGATGTTACTATAGCACAGTGGTTATCGATGATTTTTGTTTTCATTCACCATCAGATTAAAGTTAACCAGACTTCATAGGCCTAATTACTGGCCGGGCTCGAAATTGAATTGCAGAATGCAGATGGTAAGCGTATTGTCTTGAGCGAGCTACTTTTAATTGATTCACCAAGGTGCAAGTGTTTATGTGTTCGATGTAAAAATCAGACAAAAGTGATTCAAATCTATTTTCGAAGTTCATCATTTTATTCCTACTTTGTGTTCCATTATCATCTCATTTCTCAATCTTTCGGATAATTATGACTTGAATGATCACGTTCGAACAAATACGCCAGCTCATGACGATCAAGATAATCACATTTTCTGAATCCATAAATAGGTATTTTCGGCAAAACTACTGACAGTTGCGACTGCTGAGTTTTTGTATCACTTTTTTCGACAAACTGAAAGTTGTAGATTCATCATGCGATGAAACTTGAATTTGTGATTGATAGTTTTTCACTTATACCGACTACTCATTCCAAGCCCTCGGTAGCTCGGTCAGCTGAGGCACCGCTTCAGAAACTGAAGTCACCGTCCAAATCCCACATGGGTTTTTGTATATGTCTTCTCATTAATCATCACTTCATACATTCATAATCACCTGCTCATTTGTACACCCGTATAATCTAGCTGTTGGTGGGGTCGTTCAGCAAACAATAATCATCATCATACTTATTTCAAATTATGAGCACAAGTTAACGACCAAGTTCCATGTGTATACGTTGAAATTGTCATTCGTTCCATTGTGAATGGGCCTTCAAGATCACACATTATTACCTGAACTCGAATGTGTTAACGGTTCCAATCGACCGTCTCTCCAATCCGTTACGTCTAACGATCGACAGTTTCGAATCTTCCAAATTGAAGTATCGCTCCAAGTTCGGATGATTTGCATTTTACGATAGATGAAGATAATGATGGCACTGTTAATGAGTTGCGACGTTAAAAGAACGAAGAATTCAACTCGGTAATTGTGAATTGGTTGTTGTCATGGCGACGGAATGTGAGCGAACAATGTATCTGTTCAGGGTATGTATGTGTTAGGTTCTGTTCAATGTATATGTTATGTCTTTGTGCTCGAAAAGTTCCAAGTGAAGCTGTAGATATAGATATATACTTGTGTGCGGATTTACATACCTTTACAAATAACATTTCTCACGTTCTTATACTAACATAATGGAATATGCAATATTGATGTTTGATAACCCCATCAGTGAGTATGTTGTCTGAGAGCTCACACGGGTTCGATGAAAAAAGAAGAGAGATCTATTTTTATTTTCATTCATCTTGGTTGACGCTCTTGAACAAATCACTATACTACTATTATATATAATGGTACACGGTTGGTTGATGTTTCAAAATTCCCTGGATTCTGATTCACAAAGAGGCCTATCTTTGGGACGTCTTAAGTGAGGACCATTTTACTGAATTGAGACCAATATTGGTCTCAAGTTAGGACCATTTTATCGAGTTGGGACCAATATTGGTCTTAACTCAGTGTAATAGTCCTAACTCGAGACGTCCTAAGGATAGGACTATTTGTGAATCTAGGCCAAGAATTGTTCCGAGATTGATTCGAATTGTTCTAGTTGAAGAAAAATATGAGAATATATTCGAATATGAGGGCATCTCACTATTTCCATGAATTATTTCATGAATATTATTTGATATTTAATATTTAATTTGATCAATGAATAGTATAATATGATATGAATTCACCAATATACTGAATATTGATGAAAATCTAACAACAATTCAACTTGGAGGTTGCTATACTGACATTCATGACATGGAAATGAAGCATATAATATTCAAAATTCTTGTATACATTCTTGCTCCATTATAGTATTGAAGTTTCACCACTGTCTCAATTCCGTGTGAAGAAATCCACATCTCCAAGCCAGATAGTAGGACTATACGATATCAAATTTAACCATCTTCATTACAACTCCCTTCCGGCATTCTCCAAACTAATCAAATTATTTCTCTATCAAACGATAACATTACGCCTCGTGCAATTCATTCAGGCGTAATCCTCTTGAATCATTAAAGTGCGAACTGAAGAAGAATTTCGTATAATCGGTGACGTCATTTAAGGACAAATTGGTCCTGGTGACGTGTGGGGATGAAGTGCTTTCAGGGAGTGCATGGTGAGGAAGAGGGATGGAGTGGAGGGGGTGGGTGGGGGGGGAAGCGACGCTTGCGATGCCCTGCTGAGGCGCCGGTGGTGGAACGGCGATCATATGGCGTTGGAAGTCATATATCACCGGGTCTAATTGTGCGATCTAGGCTTGTATGGCATATACACATTATATACCCTTATAGATCTGAATGTTAGATAGTGTATCTCAGTGGCTGAGACTGAATGATGAATAATAATGTCTCTTATTTTCTTAGTGACTTGAATAACAATTGGGCTTATTTTATATTGTTGTATTGAAAATGAGCCAATATTTCTCACCTACAGTTCCGGTTCCATGAATGATGAACTAGTACTTATATAGCTATAATTAGCTGATTAACTTGATATTATTACGAATTTTTAGATAACACATTTTATTTTTGTACCCTCCTCAATGATTGACGTGTATTTTAGCACATTCAAATCAATTCAACATTCAATCAGCACATTTATATATATTTGTATTTTTATTGGATGTTTTTATATTGCTTGCTATTCTGTGTCTTCGGGAAACTAATTGTGAGCGGAGACTTTATAAAGTTTGATAAACACATTTTTAATCGTAATATTTTGCGTGAAACGCGTTCTGAACGCTCACTGTCTCATCTGTTAATATACATGAGTACATTGTTCATGCAAGATGTGAGTTTTAGTTATTTTTTACAGATTTATTGTACAATAGTTTCGAAAAGGTCTTTATATATGCATACATTTTGATTGTGTTATAAAAACGTGTGAATGTTCTTATTTTGTGAACGCTATTAACGTTGTATTAGTTACGATTTTCTGATTAATTTTCCCGCATGGAAATTACATCATAAACCGTTTCGGGTTGAAACTTTTAAAATATGTATGAAATTTATGATAACAAAAGCTTCCTTGTTTGTAATCTTTTTTAAAAATATTTATGTATGGAAGGTTTACAGAGATTTATAGGATTATGTGGCTGTTTATTTTCGAGCTCACGTCAAGATTTTATTCTAATCAGTACGTAACACAAGAAATTATTAATAAAACGTATACCATTAAACAATGAATTGCATGCCTATTCGTATAACGAATTTTCTTTTATTATACCCTCTTATATAAGTTGTCTTGTTATTATAATATACTGATATAGGGGGAGAGAAAATCAAAATTATATTTTTATTCTATTACCACCGCATAAGGTGTCGTCGTTAGAACAGCCCTCACGAAATAATCTCTTGGGACAAATTTCCCCTTATTATTTCACCGCGGAGGCCCCTTTAATATAATTCTCATTATGTCTGAATTGTCCCTCGGTTTGAAATTGCAAGAAGGGTCTATATCGACACACTATGAATGCCATTGATCTGTGTAATATCTAAAATGATATTTAATAAAAGGAAGGTTTTTAGGGTTTGATATCCAAGTGAGCTACATAGGCTTATGAGTGGAACTATATATAAAGATGTGGATAGAGAGAGAGAGAGAGAGAGAGAGAGAGATAGAGAGAGAGAGATAGAGAGAGAGAGAGACAGACAGAGAGAGAGAGAGAGCGATATATATAGAGAGAGAGAGAGTGAGAGAGAGAGAGAGAAAGAGAGACAGAGAGAGAGAGAGAGAGGGAAAGAGATATATATATATATATATATATATAGAGAGAGAGAGAGAGAGAGAGAGAGAGAGAGAGAGAGACAGAGAGAGAGAGAGACAGAGAGAGAGAGAGAGAGAGAGAGAGAGAGAAAGAGAGAGAGAGAGAGAGAGAGAGAGAGAGAGAGAGAAAGAGAGAGAGAGAGAGAGAGAGAGAGAGGGAAAGAGATATATATATATATATATATATATATATATATATATATATATATATATATAGAGAGAGAGAGAGAGAGAGAGAGAGAGAGAGAGAGACAGAGAGACAGAGAGAGAGAGACAGAGAGAGAGAGAGAGAGAGAGAAAGAGAGAGAAGACAGAGAGAGAGAGAGAGAGAGAGAGAAAGAGAGAGAGAGGGAAAGAGATAGAGAGAGAGAGATAGAGAGAGATGATACTAATTGAACGAAGAAAACTTACGAATGACTTCATCAAGGATTAGAAGACTTTTTATTAATCAAACGATATTTTTGGCGTGAGATTTAATATAAGTTCTCATTTCTTGATCAGTAATTCTAGAGAGAGAGAAAAACTGTCTCGTTTTTCGACATTTTCCTAATGCGAGGACTGGTACACTCAATTCGAAATAAAAGATTCACCTTCGATCCTAAATATGTTATGTACGGAACATAATACTCACGGAGAATGAAGAATATGATCATGGTTCAAAAATAAATTTGTACGCAGAAATTCATAGAAATTTATATATGATAATTTTTTTTCCAAATAGACAGTATAATATTTTGGTAATAGCGCATTTTAACCGATGTCTCTCACGAAGATATATAATTATCTACAATGGCGTTGTTAATAATCCAACACATTTTTGATTAGACGACATCATAAATTGAAAAAAGAATGCATTTGTTAAACGGAACTTGAACTCATTAAGAAAAAAAAAACGTGACGTTGAGTAATTACATCTAAATAAAATGAAACATAAAATAATTAAATGATATCGATTATATATTAATCAAATCAGTAATTTCATCTACATCAGAGTCTAGACTGACCGAGTGAAATCCATGTAACATAGCAAGACAACAAGATCATTTTCGAGTATGTTCCCAGTGGCATGCGCCGAACCCTGCGCTGACCGTACCAAATGTACATTGCCCGCGAACCTCGCACCGAACTTGATTCAGTTCAGTTGCTCCTCGTCCTCCGTTGCGCTAACACGCATCTGCACGGCTCTTCGCACCACTCATCAGTATCGCAACCAAATTATTCTAACAAAAATAATATTCACCAACTTCGCTGGAGTTATTTTTCTATCATATATATATATATATCATAAAACAGTGTCATTCATCAATCTGTGTTAATTTAATTTAAAATTAAATAATTGACAAATTTGTTGATTATTTTTTTTATTTTTCAATCAAAGTGGGATTTCAATTCAAGTGAAAAGTGTTTATATATTGGATAATTAACTATTGGTTTGATGTATTTGAAGAATCGTGGACAAACATCATTGTCGTGCTAGACATAGAAAGAGCGGCAGGTAGTTATACGTAAAGGTATTTGATCACTGAGCGGCGACGAAGGAATTAAATTTAATAATGGGGTACAAGTTACAGCTACTGTGCGCCATACTGACAGCCGTCGCGTGGACGAAGGGCGTCGCTTTGGGTTTAGGCAGAGGTAAGTTATACAGTTCGAGTATAATTATAACAAACTTATATATATATATATATTAGGTAATAAAGTTTTGTGAGAGGAATTGTCGTTACTGTGCCCTCGCTATTTGGAGGGTGCTTTTCTCGTGATTATAGCTGGATTATTTGAGGAGATTTTATCGCTTACAAACACCTTGCAGTGTTCCTTCCGAATGAAGAAAGTTTTTAAAAATATTTTCCAGTTGAATGATTCAGAATGGGGTTGCAATCTGAGCTATCAGAACTATTCCGAAAATGTAAACCCATTTATATATACTAGGGTAATTTTCTCTTACGTTTGCGTTTTTTTTTACGAGTTCAATTTAGAACTCTGTAATCTGGTTATACGGATTAATGCAGTGTTGGGTTGAATGAAGGATAGTTCTTTTTTTTTAACCGGGATCAGAAATTTAATTAAAATTCTAATAAAAAAAAATGGAAAATACAAACACACTGACATATCGAATTCCGTGTGTACTAATTTAGATTGAAAAACTATCCATTTTGATCACGGAAGCTAAAGAATTATTGGAATTATTATTTTTTGCGTTTTTAACAACGGATAACAACGCGACACACGTTCATGGTTTATTCTTTATGCCTTTAGTACGTCCTATCAGTCGTATATATGGCATGTCCCGTCACAAACTATCAGACATATTCATTTTATATACTGTTGTCACAAATCATAAAACCGGTGCAATTTTATCGAAAGAAATAATATAAAATGATTCGTCACGTTAGTACGAAGCGGAAATGTTTCACCGAGTTTTATAGAATCGGATGTAAAGTTTCGTTTCAACAACAGAAATACGGTTTAGTAGTCTTTTTTTATGAGCGCGAACTGGCTTCTGTCAACGTTTTAATACCATCGGAAACGAATTTTAGAAAACCATTTGTCAATCCCGGCTCAACATAGATAATCTTTCCGCTCTTCAAAAAGAACAATATGATTTATGTTTAAAAGACACTGATTTCAATCTTAGATACATGATTGAATTAGTAGAACTTTAATTCACTCAAAACTATTCACCACCGTATATTTTCTAGTCTCTCATTTGCAACTATTTTTCTTAATTATGAAAATGTATAAACGGGAATATGTGTAATGCATTAGTATTATTACTTCATACAGTTTCAGTCGTAAAAATGATCATGTTACATTTACTTATCAACTTTGTAGCAGAGAAATTCATACCGAAACTCCCAAGTGAAGTAAGCAAGACAAGACTTCGCTCGTTAATGCTTTTGACGGATGATAATTAATAGTGAGAGAGAGAGCGGGTAAGCGTTAGCTTAGAATAATTTCGCTGAAAATTTATTATCATCATCCATTGATGAGATATGATTTTGTAGCATACACATAATTGGAAACAGGTAGTCAGTCACTAATAACGGTTCAAAAAAAAATTAAATTGAAAATGTACTTTATTAGGAAATGTTTTCACACTGTAAACGAATTTCTGAACGATCATCAATAAGTTAGCAGAATATTCGACATGCATAAGTCATTATGTTAATTATTAATATTATTGTGAATATTAGCTATATTGTATCAATATTTTTCATTCTATATTTTATTTATATATTTGTATTGACCTTTCTTATATCATTGTATATGATCAATTGAAGAATAAAAACATTTATTATTATTATAAATTATCATTAATATATTCAATAATGATCACATTTTCATTTAAAAATCGAGTTGCTGGTAGTAACTTTCCGTGCGACATCAAGTCCAATGAAAAATCAAGAGGAATAATACACTTCCATTCTTTTTTTATTCCTGAAAGAATGTGAGGTATTTATAAAACATGAGGATTATCACCAATTAAGAAAACAATTCAAGTTGATATTGCAACTAGAATACAATATTGGAAATCTTCGAGACATTTGATGAGGCACTTCGTAGTTTGTTATACACTTCATGTAAGTTTTCCATATTGAGAAAAACCTGATATATAGACTCAGTATATCAATAAGCGATTGGTATTTTTTCAATTAATTAATTAATTATTGTTCATCATTAGTTCATTTCATTTCTCATTCACAACAATCATTTCGCATCAGTACTACCAACATGCGAATAGCTTATTCGATCATTATATAGTTATTCGCGGTATATTTGTTTGTTTATTCTCATCATTTCGCTAATTGGCAGCAGTGTTGAACTATCAAAGTTCAACTGTGAAATAGAGGCTTCATATTGCTCGTTTGGCCAAGTCAGGTAAACTGTTACCTGGGAGACTGAAGTCAATTCGGGCGTGGGTTTGAGTCTCGCACTAGCTTATTTCTATATTTCAATCATCTATAAAATGTGTGGTTCACGAATTCATATACCCCAGATAACATTTATTCCAATGGGCATATTTTAGCTATCAATACTGATAACATATAATAATAATCACAATAATAATAATAATAATAATATATAAGAATATTCACTTCATGATAATTTTCTATGGATATACCATAATTCGTCAACATTTCATCACTCTGTATAACAAATTTTATTTCTATTCATTTGGAATGTTTTTAATGAGTTGATATTAATTTCCCATATATGGATTTTTCATACACATTTTTCATTCCTCTTCACCCTTCATGATTCTATATTCAATGCAGTCGATTACAACGATTGTCTTGTAGTACTTAATGTACTCACTTAATTACGAACTATATTGAACATCTCACAACTACATTAGCACCATTGTTCTACGATAACAAGAAGTAGTCGACATCTTAAAGGCTTCACCATACGAACAACTTTACCTTGATCGATTTCGTCTGCGAACGATATTCTATATAGTTATCGCACTTTTCAGGCAAGCACAGCTCTTCGATATGGTCACATATAATGTAGCCCGGCCTACCGTATAGAGAGAGTGGCGAGTCGACTCTAAGGGTAGTTTATCGGTCAATTCTCACGCCGGTCGATCGTGTTTCGAGCAATATATCATGGCATTGCGACGATAATAAGAAAATATGGCGAATACGCGATCGTATTTGAGCCGAGAGGGTGAATTACTGTATGGTTCAATGTCGGGCGTCGATTGACCGTCTCTCCAATGAAACAACATTAACGATGTGGATGTTTGAACTGTTAAATTTCCTCCGATTGAGGTAGGATATTAAGGTGGTCCAAGGGCTGTCTCGACGAAATGGTCATGGATCATTATTATTTAATGTGGACAAGCAGTAATAGTTTTGATCGTCGGAATGAAAGATCGTATACTCGATTATTGATTATTGGGTGAATTCGCACCGATGAGTTTTTTTCACTGGAGATGAAAATTTGAGAAAAAAATTTAGCAGTAGATCAGGATGGTGTTCATTTCATCATGGATACATATTTTGAGAGAAAGTATTCCACTTCTTTTCAATCCAAAAATATGTTGCGGATAGCTTATGGTACCTATATATTAGCGTTGGATAGCGTTATATTGAACCATAGACCGAAGAATAATATGCTGATGAGTCTGGAAAAATATTCAGATTAGTACCAGGCCTATTTATTTCGAAATTATTTTCATCTAGTTTTGAAAATATTACAATAATGAGATACTTTGAGCAACTCTGTAATTTTAGACTACTGACACGTTCAAATGAATACTCATACGTTCTAATCATGTATTTGTGAATTTACATCAGTAAATAATTATGATTGTTGCTGAAATTTTATTATGGTCTACATATAGGCCTACCTCTCATGAACATAGTAGCTCATATATATTCAGATACCATTATGACGCATAAGAAACAAGCTAAGAGAAACACATATTTTGGGTTATCTATATATTTTGGGTATATATATATATATATATATATATATATATATATATATATATATATATATATATATATATATATATATATATATATATATGTATATATACATGATTCAGATTACGATGATCGGATCACAATGGCTTGTAAAAGTTGAAGATTATCATGTTTGCGTTTTTCTCCAGTCGAATAATTCAGCATCCATACAATTGACGACTAGTGATTGACCCGCCCATAACCGTCACAAAACAGAACATCCAATCAAATGGACTTTGGTTTGTGGGAAATTCCACATTGACCTATCAGAGTATCTATCAGAGTATTTCCACATGAAGTATAGATCCAGGTGACTTCGGCGATTAGCCACGCCTATCACTATTGGTCAATTCGACTCTTTGTATCAACACCAAAGGTAATCGTCCGCCAACAAAAGAGTCACGAATATATATATATATATATATATATATATATATATATATATATATATATATATATATATATATATACCACCAATATCTTACCAACTATATCTTACCTATATCATATCTTACATTATCTCACAATATCTTACCACCAGCGATACACCACATTTAAAACTCATATGTATATAATGTATTGTGTATTAAAAAAATAAAAAAAATAATAATAATAATATATTCATCATGATATAAAACTCGTATAGGTTGATATCATAACGATATGTGACGAATATATTTCCAAAAAACAATTATTTCTCAGAATGAGTCTGTTACAATTGGGTCTATAAACACAAATACATTTTTCAAAAGCGATGATTATCATCAAGTAGCAGTAAGTCTATTCACATTTACTGAAACTACGATATATTTAGTTGGTGAAAGACTTGCCTCTTTCCTGAATACAGTGTATAAGGTTTTGCCTCATTGGTTCCGCCCATTTGATTCACGCACAAAAAACATTGTTGAAAGTTTTCCTCTATTCTTCCAACTCCACACGTTGTATAGCTAGTACATTAATCGTCCGACAAAATTGTTTTCTTTTCCATTCTTTTAAGAATCAATATTGCTCTTTCTTGCTGACTTCACATCGCTTAACTCTCACTCAAGCTCTATATCATTCCACAACTGTTCTGAAGAGTCGACACGACCGACCGTCAGGGGTGATGGAGAAGAGAGACAGACGAGCGAGTCCGTCAGAAGCCGTGAACCGAACGATGAGACATAAAAGGACGATATTTTTGTCAGAACTGCAAGTTTTTGAAGAGCATTCAAAATGTCATTGATACACGAACTATATAATACACAGATTTAAAATACACGACCGATTTTTTTTTATTCATTCATAAGGGGTTTAACGGCGGGTTTATCGATTCACATTGGATATAATTTTCAATGGATATTAAAGTGTCTATTGGATGATTAAAGATATTAGTGGATTAGTGGATATTGAAGATATTAAATATTAAGTGACCGAGTGGTAATACACTGAACCGTCATTCAGGAGACCGAGGTTCGATTCCCGCTGTGGTCGACGATCCTGACAGGGGGCTCTCGTGGTTTCCCTCTGTCATTCAGGTCAATACTGGGATGGTTCCTTAATAATAGGCCACGGCCGACTCCTCCCCACTATCAAAAAACACAAAATAAAATGACCTCTCATCCCATCATCATCTCATATATCATTCACCGACGCCAATAGATCTTAGTTATCAGTACAGTGCATCGTTATACCCAATATAAATGAATAATTCCAGTGAATATTATAAGAAAAGCCGCGCCAATGAATCATTTGAGTATAAAGGTACAACTCAAGAAATCGTAGTGAAGTTTTGAACATGGGTTCGAGCACAGCGTTAGGAATGGGTTCTTGAGAAAGTTTTCTCACTCTTCATCACTTCATTTGTGTCATTCGTGACCTATATAACTCTCTGTTCTGCAAAGCATTATAAGACATCGAAAATTAATTAATAATCTCTTCCAAAAAACCCAAGCTAAGCCGAAGTTTGGCATGGATTATTCAGTGGTTCTTTATAGAGCACTCTATACGCACTGATGATTCAAAATTTCACTGACTATATTTATATAGTCAATAATAACTAATATAATTATATAACTAGAAATCTGTGAATCCCAGCAGTGTTCTGCTATCATTATTCATTTTCATACGACGAATAAAACAAATTATATAAGGCAAGGTAATTAGGTATGGGTTTTTATGATTATAGGTAGGGTGATACCTATACGCTCATAAATGGGTATAGTTGGAATTTCCACATTCTACTTAACGCACTAATTTCGAATCCTGGAATGTACTCTTTGGTGCGAGACATCGAGTATCAAAGTTGGTGTGGCATTATGTGTCATTGTTATTCAATCTTTTTTCCATTGGGGTTTAACGACGCACTGTAATGATTACTTGATAATTATATGTGACTATGGCTATAAGGTGTTTTCGAATAGTTGAGAAGAGTCGGTCGTGGTCCGTTATTGAGAAGCCATTTCAATATTAACCCAAACCACAGCGAATTACAACGATAAACCTATCTCCAATGCAGATGAACGACGATGGCGGAATTCGAACCCAGTCTCCTGAATGACGGTTCAGTGTGCAAGCCACCAGTCTCAGTATTTGATTGATGTCTATCATATAATATCGGTATCTTCAATGTAATTCGATATAGGTAAAGTGGCAATTTTCTTCAAAACGAGCACTTTAATACGAGACAGGTAAATAGACGTTGAAGTTAGTTACATGTTTTTACACAAGGGTATACAAAGTTAATTAATTTTTAAACGTTGTAAGAGAATTGGTTAATTTTCTCCGTTGAATAGAGTATTGTTCCGCATTGTTCATTAAATACCTTCTTTTAATTATTCAGCATCTCTAGATTCATTAAACATTGTTCGTACTCGGAATCTAATTTGCTGGAAACATTGCGTGCGTATAGGCGGGTGCTGTGTGTTTGGATGCACGGCATCCCTGTCCGTCGTTGCACTTGATTCGACCATACTCTACTCGAGTACGAATAGACAATTCATACATAAATTATTTTCTTATTTACGAGGGGTTAGCAACTCATGAAATCTGATGTATACTTGTCATGAAATCCATTGAAATCTTCTCGCAATCCTTTGAAATCTTCTTGAAATCTTCTTGAAATATCTTGAAATATCTGTGAAATTACTTGAAATCTGGAATCAGATGTACAGTTCGAAGTAAAAGTGAATGCAACCTCTTCAAACCAGTTGACCATGTTATATTGCATGTGATTTGAAAGGTATTAATCGACAGAAACAGACTTTTACTTATGCTTCAAAACTGTACACTGAATTTACAACCGTAAAATGGGGTGACTTTAACCCAATGGTGTGACTTTGTCCTTTTATTGAAAAAAGTTTCAAACTGCTACAAATAAGAGAGTCTGGATTCCGTCGTTTCTATTCTGATACGTATTTTGATTTTGATAGGTATCTATTGAGATACAAAAAAAAATTGATACGATACAATTAAAACTTCACCATTTGTAGCAGTTTGGAACTTTTCCCAACAAAAGGGCAAAGTCGCACCAGGACCCCTATTCCTGAGATAAATGAGATGTGAGAAAAATAAAAGTGAGTGAGAAAATGATTATCTCACTCACTTTTATTTTTCTCACATCTCATTTATCTCAGGAATAGGGGTCCAGTGGGTTAAAGTCGCCCCATTTCACCGGTAGTTGTAATTACCCCTTGATTATATATAGAGTCAGTATAGGCCTGCTGGAGTGAGCAGTAACATAGTTCTGATAGTGCATGCAAATCAATATTAGGACAAGTTAGTTCATTTTCCATGTGGGAAGGAAATGTTTGACCACCAATCGAAAGGAGATTCTGAGGAGCGTATACCGGAATGAAGTATACTCGACTGTGTGACATTGGCTCGGGGGTAATTAAGAATGGATGGTTGTACAATGTGGTCAGGGTTCAAATGAGGTTAGACACGACCACACAGTCATACGTCACACAACCGATTATACTTCATTCCAGTATACGCTCTTCAGACGCTCCATTTACAATCAATTTGTATAATGTCATGAAACATTCATCGAGTATGGTGTCTAACGATCCCTCTCAGAGCTAGATTAAATGAGTGAATACGAATGAGCAGGCGATGATGGAACTACATCCATAGTTCCATCATCATAGTTCATATATATATATATATATATATATATATATATATATATATATATATATATATATATATATATATATATATATATATATATACATATATATATAATTCTCAAATGTATGCCCTATGCTGGACTCGAACCCGTGCTGTCTGCGGAACTGAAATATCCACAATTCAATTTTAAATCAAAAATCATTCAATTATAAACATAGGCTAATACATAAGGAATAACAGTTTTGAGAAATGTTTTCATTTTTTCACATAGTCAACATTATCATCACACAACTTTGATATGGATAGATCAAAAACCCTGAAGAAGAAATATTAAAAATGTTGTAAATGAAGATATTGTGTTATTTGGATTATTTTCCATTATTCACTTCACCATACCTATAGCACATTTTTATGTCTGAGTTCATTTCTCATCATGTCCACATCAAATTATTATTTTCGAATTACAAAATTGAAAATACTGAATCTCCAATCAATGGATAATGAGGTATCAATTATTGATGTGCAACAAATTCGGATGTTGAGCATATATTTACATGACCATGAATGTACCCACAAACAAAGAAGGCTTTGATCAAACATCTCCCTATCCCTCACCATTCTTCAATTAGTCGTTGATACAAGTAGGCCTACTACGTATAAATACACGTATATATTCATACTATATGCACTAATCATGCAGTAAAAAGTCAGCTTTACAGTATGAATCGAGTTTATCGCTCAGAATCGAGGTTATCGGAGTTTTTCGAGGAAGAGTTGTTCGTGATACGGATGATATTACTCTGTGAGATATTGGATTCAAAAATCAAATCTGAGTGAACAAATTATCTCGACTTGTTTCAAAATTTGCATAACGAGAAAATATGTATATGAGAAATTGATGATCATACATCGTTAATAGGCCTAATTCAAAAAATAATCGATAAAAAAACGCAATAATAATTGTTGATACCTGATGGTCATGTGAAGTGTGTTTTCTCATCTTGTAACTACGAAAAAAAAATTGTCCGTCAACTGAATGATTACAAACACTTCGGTAATCACATGATATTTCAGTTTCAAGGATTCAACTCTTTTGAAAGATGTAGTTGAGTTTCTTATCGTTAAATACGTTCTAAGAAATCATGATACCTCAACAATACAAAACATATACCGATATTCAATTCGATGATGATTCGTGTTTTACATGTTTGTGGACAAATTTCTGCTTTCTCCAATCCAAATCTTTTCCATTCTCATGAATGTATTAACATATTTACTTGCATGAAACAATCCAACTAATAATTCGCATTGCTGTATGTACATACACTAGTTTTTACAATGTACGTTTAATTAATAAACTCAATACAGTTGATTGATCAGAGCAATCAATCAAATCGAGATTGTTAGATAACTTGATCAATTTCATCAATAATTATAATATCATTATAGTTTATCATGTTTACTCGCAAAACGGAACACAGAATCAGTTTATAAAGTTAGTTTACATTAAAACTAATTCCAATGATTGAATAGGTGCTCGTGGTTATATAATTCGACTGACAGAACAGATTATTTCTCGCGTTGTTTTGATTATGAATTATAATGCTCGCTAGTCTAGTTACCTGTACTAATATTAGTATTGCAATGCAACATTTGGTTGGTGATTTGACACGCTTGCAGTTCGATTTGTGCATTACCAAGTGTTGATTGAAGTGAATGTGCACAGTGTTCAACATTACTGTAGTCGGTTTAAAACCTAATATTGGCTAATTATTGTCATAGTTAGGGAAATCGAGGTTTGTGTTTACACATTATAACCCTTCCTTCGTGTGAACCGGAATATTGGACAGTATTTAAGGGGTGTGATTTGATTAGTAATGTCAGACTGCAGAATACATCAGCTTTTGATTCAGTGATGCGAATGAAGAGATGAGAATAGAACAGATTTGTCTTTACAATTAGTTAACGTTTGTATATTGGGTCAACGGGTTATACTCAGATTTCCGAATTATATTTCACGCCAGTACCGAAGAGTGTCTTTTTGCCATCTCTCTTCGTCCTCTTCTTATTTTGTCACGAATTATCTCCGTATCTCTTTACGTTTCCACCACTTACCTTCTGTTACTTCCACTTTTCACTAAATTTGATGACCCTTGTTCGATACCCTCGTGTAATCATCACCATATTGTCTTCGGCGAACCTTCGTTTCACCTTAATTTTCTGTCTCATCCTCAAACCAAAAAATTGAATGGTGAATTTTCTCGATTCTTATAATCTCTCAAAATGCCAATATATCATCCAAGTCTTTCTCAATCCATTTAAAAATTGTATAATTGGAAGAAATAATTTCTCTGCTCATAGCGAAGCGACCTGATTCATATATGATATTTGTTGTAGTTTCTAACGAAATATGTCGAAGATGGCAACACTATTTGGTTATCGTGGATGAGTGGTTTGATTGTGTCGTGCTTCTACAGCGAAGGAGCATATACGAATGAGCGGATAATAAAATTGAATCTTCACTCAAACTTGAATGTCCTGAACTTGAATTAAACTTTTCTCACATCAGATGCAGTGACTCGATACCACAAAGTAGGCCTATCTTTTATGCTCTCATCCACTCTACCGATGTCTGAATGAATAGCCATACTCGAGATTAATTAAAACACATCGAGATAATAAACTTCATCCTCATTAAAAAACGTGAAAGCCTGTATATGGAAATACCTTTTGTGAGTGGTGAGTGGTGAGGGCATCTTTTAGAATTCTCGAGAAATAGTATTCAGAATTCATTAAAATTTAAACAAGAAACCGGGTTGTAAGAAAAGAAGGTGCAAATTATAAATAAGTTGGCACTCTCGAAAAGATTCGCGTGTGCGATAATTTAGAATGTTGATCAAAGAAAATGGCCACCCTGACCGCGCGTTGTTCTTGCACAGAATTGAAACCGAGGCTTTTAATAAATTATAAGAACACTCCTCTGGTATTTCATTATTACTTGCAGGATGAAGCTATTCAAGTTTGATGAAAAACATTCAGTCCATTCGTGGTGCTTTAGCTCCATTTCAATTATCTGTTTGATGTTGTAATTACTGTCTATTAATCCATTCAGCAATGACAAGAGATTCGCGGATCCAATTTGAACTGATATAGTGGGCTGTGTGTTGATTCTCCAATAACAATACAGTTAAGATTGAATAAGTTACATGACATTCGAATTTTATAATTCAACAAAAAGTAGTGTCAACAATTGAGAGTTGAATGACTCTAATATTTCACGTGTGGAAATTCAGTTCATATTATTGGATGTTATAACTGAATGATGACACAAAAACATCAGGAACGATTAATTGTTCATATTTATATATATATATATATAAATATATATATATATATATATATATATATATATATATATATATATATATATATATATATATATATATATATATATATATATATAGGCCACTTACATACATTGTATTTCAAACGTAATTGTTATTGAATTAATCAGCAAACTGCAATGATTCAAACTAGCATTTGATGATACGATAACCAATCACTTTTATCACGTTGGTCATCTATTGTGCTATAAAAACATCCGATTTTTTAAATAGAATGAAATCTGCGTCATCCCCTAACAGTTTTGATTTCAACGTTGACAGCGATTGTCCTATCTCCATTCAAAGTTGAATACATAATTCATTCAGTAAATGAATACACACACATATATAATTCAGTCTTGTTTTCCGGTATAGAAACTAGACTGCAATTGACCCACTTAAATTTAATAATAATTGTAGTTTATGTCTTGTTTTGTTAGAAGACGACTAGGGTGAAATTGAAATACCAAAATGAATTGGATCTAATTTTATCGCATTGTAGTGGGTTCCTCATACTAAGCCGCGGCGTCTCCACCAGTCCCGACCATACCCTTTGATTCTCTATGGAACACAACCCTTGAATTTACTGCTTTATTCTGTTCTAAAATCCCCCATGGCTCACCCCGAGTTGCTCCCTCTCAATCTCCCGAGTCGAAAGGTTAGGGAAACATATTGTTTGTTAGGAAAGGAACTCTTGGAAAGTACCTTCAGGGTAAGACAGTCGAAGTTGAAACTTGAAATTATTGACATGGTGAAAATGCAGTTTTCAAAGAATCACGATCTTTATATTATATTGATATAATATTTTAACCGGTTAAATGAAAATGTAACAGAAACTAGATTTTTCATTTTGTCTATACGTTCTATTTTATTGGATTTCCGAAGTGAGTTGTATCTGAAGATGACCTTGATCTATGATATAATAGAACAATTCAGCACTGTTTCATTGAAGAATTAAATTCCATTCAACAATTTCTACTAGAACTACGATGAAAGTGTAGATATACACTTTCCGTCTCATTTCATCATCTAATTCCATTCAATTATATATATATATATATATATATATATATATATATATATATATATATATATATATATATATATATATATATTGATTGAATATTTCACTGATTCTGTATTGTAATCTGAATCTCTTGATCTACTGTTATCCTATAGTTTGAAGATTGAATGTAAGAATGGTCATCAGACTAAATCTAACCAAATACAATCGTTAAAAATAATTGGATACTATACGAATATGCAGACGTTCCCATGAAATTTCACGAAATAAAATTGATGAAATAATAACAATATACTAAACTGACCGTCATCTAAGTTGTCGTAACAGACCCAACCGTCGATGCCATACGATAAAAGAGACGGGGTTTCAAGCCCGCTCATTAAAGTACAAAAAAAAAAAATCAATTCATTCTCAACACACAAATTGTTTGAAAACCCTTCTTTCTGTTGTACCATTGCTACTCTTTGAGTGTTATTCCTACTTCTGTAACGTATAAGTGGTCTTATATTTGTAGCGCGGTGTATTAGTAGTTTTCAGTACAACAGATCGATGGTTCACTTTCCCGTCTTATCATCAACAACGCGAAGAAGGGATGGTAGGTCAAACGAAACGAAACAAGAGTGAATGATGAATTCAACACGGCTTAGAGATAAATGATGTTTCAACAACGCCCTGAAGGGATCTAGGAAGCTCATACGTTTGTGTTTTAACTTTTGTAGATGGATGATAAGAATAGGAATGTCAAGACCCAAGGAGTACAAGTTGGAAGACGTTAAAAGGGCAACGGCCACTGTATAGTGGCATTTCAAAATGAGAACCACCTATCATGTACATATAGTATAGTATTAGATACGGTCGAATGAATTTTAAATTATTTTATGATATGTGATTATATTATTAAAACAAAAACATACTTTGGATACGTATTATTACTTTTCCGTGAATTTTGTAGGAACGGTTTGAGGTTGGCTCTTTTATTCATAATAATATAATAATAGCAGTTTATTGTCTTCATTAAGATCGGATATACATGATATACAGTATGTTCTACAGTAATACGTAATTCAGTGAGTGATATAATACGATATTATTATATACACACAAACAATGTCTTGACACTATTATTCACCAAATAATATTATAGTTGTGTAACTCATTAAATTATATTGAAGACATTTAAAATGTGATGTTTCAGATTTTTCTGATGAACTGATGTTTATGTTCACTCCAGTTTCTTCGTTGATAAAGTACCAACAGTTTCATATGTGATATATTTACTACGAAAACTTCAATGCATACAGCCGGCGGGACTCGAAGCCCGTTCTCACCACATTTCCAACCTTCTAATACACTCATACAAGACCGACTCTCGAAAACTCTTCAATTCATGAAGCAATTATAATTCAACGTATTTCAACTTGAAAATCTGAGATTCTTTTCAAATTACAATGTCGACCACGGCTAGGGTCCGCACATGATGACCACATGTGGAAACTCCGGACATCCTGTTCACATCTTGACTGCGTGTGTGACGCCCCAACCAGCGTGGACAAGAGCTTTTTTCTTACAATTTGATTGTTTGTGAAAACCACCTGTTTTGGAAGTAGTAAATAACTCTGAAAAGACTGGACATTTGGTACTCTTAGTTGCAATGGTCATCATCACACGTTTGAATGTAGCCACATGTAGGCTTTTTTAAAGTACAAAAATAATCCACAATCGGTTTCATAGCAATGCAGTGAACTAGGGTGCTAACGCGAATTGTATAAATTAATCTATTCGGTTAATTAATTATGTCAATTAATTGGTTAGTATTAATTGGGATGCGTTGTTATATATCCCATTCAGCATTCCTGGATTGAAGCCTCCATAGGCTCTATACAATAGCTTTCTACAAATATGTCATGTGTACGCGATTTTGATATTTCATTTTGTTTGTGTGTAGGTTTTGACTTCTTTGCAAGCTATATTCACGTTTCAACACATTCTACGTTTCTAAAATGTTTGTATGATGTAAAGAAATGGTATGTTTTAATGAGTATGTCTATATATATGTATATGGAGAAGCAACTTGAGCTTTTGATATATATGATGACTGCCAAAAACCTTTATAATTCATGAAATCATTACGAATATCTCTTTTTTCCACTCAGACATTTTCATCGTTCGAGTTTTGATGTTTGCAATATTCGCCCTTTTCATCATACAGTATCATGTATAAATGTGGCAAAAATGTCACTATAGGGTAATTTATGATCATAATGTATAGTTAGATACTACAGATTAAAATACATTCCTTATTGAACTATCTGCTTCGATTTTGTAGCACGCGGCACTTTTTAATATGAGAAGTTCTGTGCATACAAGATAGAGAATTATATAGTTTCATCCACAGAAGAACGCAAAAAAGACGGTTCCCAGTGACTACCCCCCCTATTTCACACCACGAGCACGCGGCTGGTTCGTGCCGTCTTTTTTCGTAGACACAAGTATTTACGATATATCGTTTTGGTTGGAGTCTGAGGGATAAGACTGACATCGATTCCAAAGCACATTGTTAATACAAATAACGCAGATCGAAAATGTTAATCGAACAATAATATTTCCATTCAACTTCGCCCTTTTATATATACTTGAATTATATTCTTGTGTTGGTTTTATCGAGGAGAAAAGTTGCTGGAGTGACGTTTTTTTTTTAGGCTTACTCGATATTGTTGAAAAAGTGGAGCTCGTATAGAATTGGACTTTGATATGAATTATTATATTCTGGGGAAATGCGATTCATGTTGAGGCATGCGAATTTTGCCACTGTACATGTCTAGTATCAGTTGTATATGTATGGAGATTTTTCGTGAAATATTATTTTTTCATTTCATATACATATATATATATATATATATATATATATATATATATATATATATATATATATATATATATATATATATATTTATAAATCAAATTATATGTACCATATATATACATATATAAATATATATATATATATATATATGAGAGAAAAAAATATATCAAAAAAATGTATCAATAATTCATCAAATTAATCATCGAAAATGTATGAAAAGTCATAGTAACATAATTGGTCTTAAGGCTATGAGGCTGACAAAGTACAAAGTTCGTTCGAAGATACATCATGTATTTATTTCATTCATGTATTCATTTTTTCCATTCATCTTTGAATATTGAAACAGTGTAAATTCATTTCAATCCATTATTAGAATTTATTCAGTTACAATAACATCAATTTTGATTCAGAGAAGATTCTTATTAGAATTTTTTCGATATTTCTTTCTCGACTAATTGTATAAAATTATCTGGTGTATTTTTGTAATTGTTTCACATCAAACATAATATACAAAATCCACATCTCAGAAGAGATATATTATTCCACATTATCTACCACAAACATTCTGACCCCAAAGCATAATAAAACCCACTTTCATCTTCAAAAACATTTCTGTCAGCTCAAGTTGGAATATTTTTTTTTTTTTGTGACTTACCTTCAACTTGCATATGAAGTATGACCACCCAGCTTCCAAAGTACTTGAACCTAACAATACATTTCCTCTTTCAAGTTGCTACACAGATGGAATCTCGTATCTAGATAGCCGTGCGTTGTAGTGGGCATCTCTTTTGAAAGTCATCTACAATCCAGATGGCTGGTAGCTCTGAGTAAAAGTCCTATAGCCGCGTAACTTACTGTAGAAAAAATTCCTTTCATTTCTCGAACAGAATCTGAAAACATTTCCAGAAGATAGCCGCCACGAAAGATGAAGGAGCAAATCACCCGTGCGATATGAGTGGGGAATTGGGGAGACGGTCGTTCGGAACCGTCTTCGTTGGTGAATACAAGTGTAGGAAAAGAGAGAGAGAGGGTGTGGGTGGGGGGGGGGGGAGGGAGGTTAAAGTGAAGAGCGATCTATAATTTACTTAGAAAATGAGTTTTATGGATATAGAGCTGTTCACTTAGCGAATATGAATACCATGAAATATTCAGTTTCTTCTCAATGTATAAGAATATAAGATCGATCTTACTGAATAGGCTTTTATAGCGAACTTTTATCCACAATTGTATGTTCTCAATCTTGAGCATTCACAGTTCATTAGGGAAAAGTGTAAATAAACTCTTCAATTTGATGTTTTTTTTATGATATTGAAACTTATCAATTTTTATGACATGTTTTCGATACCGTCTCACATTCTTGTACATCATCTCTTGACCAGCTCAGTCCAGTTGAATACAACAAAAATTGGATACAATTCGAAAAAATTCTGTCAACTTGTATTTTCTAACATTGTAATATCTGTTGATTTGACAAATTGTAATGAATTTCTCATAGTGAAAAGTCAATTAAAATCTATCTTCATGAAGTAATTACTGTTTCCGTTGCATTACATGCATGCCTCATCAGATAGAACAAATTTTAATGAGGGAGTCAGAAAGAGTTTATCTGATGGAACAAAAATTTTGATTAATTCATTTCCTGTATTATTTTTACTACATGTCGTAGGGATACACAGAATTTTATAGCTTCGGAACATTTTTATTCGTATCTAGTAATAAAAAGAACACAAAATACCATACATATGTGATTGGAAAAATAATATCACTGTTCATTTTTTCGATTTCGGTAAAATAATGCGGCAGGTGAAATATATGTAGTACAGGTTGAATAATGGTCACATATTTCGACACACTTGCCGTCACATGAAACGTTTTTTTCCGTAATTGAAATTTTATCTTCAATGAATTTTAAGCATATTTAACCGACATATTTTGTCCATGGACTAGATGCGTGGAGTGCGTATGCGCATTGCCTGCTTGATTTGATACGTGTGATATCGGCATATTTCAGGTGACTGTATGAACGTACGTTCAATTTTCACTCCATAATCAGTGTCATGATTGACAAAAATGCGCTTTATAGAACAATCCACAATTTTTCTCAGAATTTACGCTTTATTTTTCTGACACATTATTGTCATATGTGTTGAAAATCGGGATCGGAAGCTCAAATAACTAACTACATTTCACAATGTCTCACTTCTGAATACTGTCATATGCATACATATCTATATAAATTCATGGATATATATATATATTTATATATGTATATATATATATATATATATATATATATATATATATATATATATATATATATATTTATTTATTTATATATATATATATATATATTCATGTATGAACATATGTAGGCCTATTTATATAAGATCCATTTAATAAATTGTTGAATGAAAATAATGTTATATATAGATAGTGTACTCAACTTCAAGTGAGGATTGCAAACAGAATTATGTCACCTGCATCCACATATTTACATAAAATTATGTCATAAGTGCTACAGATACTGCATTGAAATACCACAATCCAATACCAAATTGGTGTAGATAAATCATTTAAGTGTCATAACTGAAACTCACAGCATTATGATATTATAGACAAAACAGAAGCAAATACAAACAATGTGCTGCAAATACAATAGGTCAATATTTAGAGGCCTTCTGTATTGATATTCAATTAGTTTCAGAATGTAGAAAACAAACTGTTGGACACTATTAGAATAACTACAGATGTGGTAATTTTTCAATCCCTGTAGAATTCATCCATCTCGGGATGGAATTTTGTCTATTAGGACACTGTCAATATGAAGCAACGATATACCGACAAGAACAGAGGGGGAGTATCATAATTGTAATATTCGATTGTATGAACGTTTGGTGTATATAATATGTGAGGTCCTTCAACAATATATAGGGGTGAAAAGGAGGTCAAATTGATCTGAAAAACAAAATTCAATCGCTCTTTCAATTTGGTTGTAGGCAGTGACGTAGCCAGAATTAAATTTCGGGAGGATAACGGGGTGGGGTGGGGGGGGGGGGGACTCAAATGTGAAATGAAATAATTTCTGTGAAAAAATATGCCATCCTCAGGAAGTATCTGGGCATTTGTTTCTCACACGTTAACTTCATAAAATTGAATATAATATTTTATTCATCACAAACTTCAATCTTTTTATTCTAATAATGCAATTTCAGTCCAGCCTCGGTAAAGTTTCGGGGTGGGGGGGGGGTATACGCTATTGGTCATGGGCATACAGTTCACGAATGAACTTTTACAAATACTTGTGTGTTGTCATCAGTCATTGTGCAGGCTCGCGGGAATATATCGGAAATATAGCGATTTTCTCCTGGTTTCACTCTAATTCCAGGAATACATACTTTTGAAATCTGTTATGTTCAGATATAATTTTTAGGTATTTATCTGCTCGCGATAAAAAAAAAACAGAATTCCATTCTATGCATTTCATTGGCATGCAGTCAGGGAATTCAGGAACAGAAATTAATATTGTAAATTCATACTTCATTAATTCGATTATTGGACATTCGTACAAAATATTCCGTCAATATCAAAAATATAACATCATATCCATTCGAATATTGTCAAAGTATTTGGATTTTCATCAAGTATTCTATATAGGCTAGTACACCCCCGACGATATCCACTACCCCTGACTCGGTCGACGCCACACATTCTGTATTTTACATCCACATGGAAGCAATGAAAAATGTCTCTAGCGTATTTCGAAAAATAATGTTTTAATCCAATATGCAGCGTCACAACTGCATTGCTACGAATCGCGATTAATTTGTGTGACTCTCCTCGCCACCGAGTCCGTGTGAATACTATATGTGCGACATGCAGTGAAAATCCGTGAATCTCTCAACTGCTTTGCATTATAATCTACTTTTGCTCGAACTAAGCCACTAGGATAGCCATTGGTAAGATAATAATTAATTTATATTCCTTGTTTAAATTTATAACGAAATCCGTTTTTGCACGGCATTACAGAGAGAGTGTTTCTGGAGGGTTCGGAACTAATGTTCGATCTTGGTACAGATGGAAAGTTCGTTCGAAAAACCCGAGGGGCTTACAACTCGCAAATTTGATGTACATCTGATTCCAGATTTCAAAATTTCATGGTGATTTCAAGTGATTTCAGGGATTTCAAGGGGATTTCAAGTTATTCCAGGGATTTCAAAAGAACTTCAAGGGGTTTCAAGGGATTTCAGGGATTTCAGGGGATTTCGGGGATTTCGGAGATTTCAGGGATTTCAAGGTGATTTCAAGTGATTTCAATGAGATTTCAAGTGATTTTAGGGATTTCAGGGATTTTGAGTGATTTCAACGGATTTCAGGGATTTTAAAGTATTTGAGGGATATCAAGTGATTTCAGGGATTTCAAGTGGATTTCAAGTGATTCCAGGGATTTCAGGGATTTTAGGTGATTTCAGAGATTTCAAGTGATTTCAGAGATTTCAGGGGGATTTCATGGCAATTAAGTGTACACCGGATTTCAGGAGTTTCTAACCCCTCGGAAAAACCACAAAGCATTCGTGATTGAAACGACAGTGAAACATCTAAAAATAATTTAAAGCTTTTAAACTCAATCCAGACGTGTCCACTCCAGTCTATTCCCGACCGCGAAACTTGATGATATTGATTCTTCAAACAGCTCTGCGCCCCAAGCTATTTTTATCGTTCTTCTTATATATTATTCCTCATCAACATTCTCAAAATCTTGTTTCCAGGTGGATCAATAATTCTGACTTCTAAATTGAGGAATAACCACAAAATATTCATGGAACGAACTGAATATTCACTCCCGAGTATTTTTTTGTCGTTTTTCTGTACATATTATTTCTTTTCAACATCCTCAGAATCTTGTTTCCGGGTGGATTAATAATTTGGCCTTTGAATCAAGAAAGAACAACAAGTTATATCGAATGACCTGAATATATACTTCTCAGTATTTTTGTCGTTTTTCTGTACATATTCAACATCCTCAAAATCTTGTCTCCAGCTGGATTATCAATTCCGACTATCAAATTAAGGATAAACAACTAAATATATTGAATAAACTGAATACACTTTCGAAGTTTCCAATTCAATTCCTCCAATTGACAGCACGATAAATTCTATTCAGAACTTGGGCATCCCGTCCCGTCTTCACTTCCACGATTGTTGGCGGTTACAGAGACGAGTGTCGGTCGGTAAATTGCATCAACCCTCACGAAATGAGCTGCACTATACGGAATCACGTCAGGAGGGGCTCGTTGTACTCCACCTTGAGTGATATGTGTTCAATCACGCGCCAGACTTGCCAATCAAAACTACAAAACACATCCAGCGTCGACACTGTAATGGAACCGTTCAACTGGATTCACACACTCCATGGACATATCCTTCGATCTCTTTTCTGAACACTGCTTTAAAAACAACCGCTTCGCAAGACGTGTACGCGTCATGGTAAATGTTGTTCCGGGAAATCTGAAAGCTTTTATGTGTAAATTGTGTCTATTCTGTAGGCCTTGTTGACAGAATAACACGTCACCGGGATCTATGTTTATGTACTTTTGCTAGCTGCTTTATATTACGTAATACGCGGGAACGTTTTCGGGGCTATGGCTATATACCCTGATTCGTTGTTCTTTTGTTCGCTGTCTCCGTGTGTCATCATTGCTTCTGGGAGGGGGTGAAAAAGGGAGGGGGTGGGGGGGTCGTTTTTCTCACAATGTCGGCAATTTCTCACCCGTTATTTAACCTTTCAGGCGTCCAATTTTGTCCCATTTGTATTACTTTTTTCTGTTGTAAAAGAGTATTTTCCTCCCATTTGACAACGATATATCAATCTTATAGCGTGTCGTCGCGAAGCGCATGTATCTATACCAGAGACCCATCTGTGTATCCGTTTAATAGAGCTAATTAATAATGCTATACGAAAACTGTTTTTGGTTCAGTTTTACGATTTCAGATATGATACCGAGCTAATGGCCAGTGTTTATACTTTATGTGTAGTTTCAAAAAAAAAATAACTAAATCGTTTCAGAGATAAACATTTAATAAATAGCTTCTATATTTCATGATCATCATTTCATATAGTAAAACTAATGTTAATCGCCATTTTGTCTGTTATAAATAAAGAGTTAACAATGTAGATATACTCCAGAAGGAAAAAAAAACGATAACGCGATCTAAACGGCAGTGAACTAACCATACATAAGTACTACCATTTTCCAATTATGAGTAATAACATTATTCAAGAATGAAATTATTATCTTTTACCATGATACAGATGAGTATGGAAACATCAGTAATATTAACAAAAAAAGTAGTCGAGCGAAAATGACCAGTCTCCAATCATCCCCATTTGAACTCACTTCGCCATTGAGTGTTGACGAACCAGATCGACCACCATATAAACGATCTCGCGTTACGATTCCCTTGCACTCATGGAATAAAGACGTACACGGACCGACATGTTTTTTTTTTGTTAATCTCTTGGCTTTTTGACCCGCGGGTAAAGCTTCGATTCGTCTCTAACCAGTAACGCATGCTGCCATAGTCTAGATTGAACCATTCCAGACAGATGGATCTTTTCATGGCTGCCTTTCCTTGCCGAAGAACCATGGAAGGCTTGTTTTCAATTACTGAATAGACTTCATTTTACTCTTACTTATTTTCTTTTAATGAATCCGGCATTTTGTAACGTGATACAAGGTCTATACAGCAGCCAGTGAACCATGCGCCAGTGAGTCTCTATGCTAGATTCCAGATTGTTACGGTCTTGTCTCAGTCTCGAAATGAAATCTTGAAGATTATAACGGTTTTAATTTAGTTCTCATCATTTCTCATTTCATATCCTAATGAATTTTGAATCTCCAATTTCATCAGTTTTTGAGCTCTTGATATTATACATGACACAAGCACAATGTTAATCCTATATTTTAATTCGTTCAGTACTGAAATCATATATTGATCAATACTATTGATAAAAACCCATTTTTCAATTGATTTCTATCAATCGGAAGTAAATATGTCCACATCATGACTCACATGGTCTTTCTGAATGCGGCACGATTAAACTAAATCAAGTATGGATTCAATCTGGGCATTTCAAATTGAGACACAATCGATTACTTCACTCCCCAGCTGGTAGAAACAGAATATCTGTTAATTTCAAGTGACGTGGTGGGTTATTTTTATCTCCAATTCCCACAGTTACATGATTTGATAAACTTCCTCAACTTATTTGTGAGAAGTTTTTTGTTATATTAGGAATTAATATGAAAGATATCAATTTGTGCCGTTAAGTTTTCTACACACAAGCTATCAACCAGTAACAACACAACACACATACACGAACATTGACAGAATATTCCCCAAATTGAATTTACCCCTAAGCAAAACTTTTCTGTAGTTTGAGAAGTGGAGTTTTTTGTTTCTCCGTCTGATATGACAAAAAGAAATACAGAAAGAAGCACAGAAGTACTAACTTGTTTCTCAAATTAAGAAGTTTTGTCTTTTCAAATAATAAAAGTTAATCGTAGTAATTTCCAGTTGGATTAAAAGAAGATGAAAAGAAATTTCGTTTTTTTTTTCTCGTCCTCATTTTGAAAGATGAATTTATATTCCAATATGGAGAGAGCTGATCATTTGTGTTGATTAGGTAGCCGCTCTTGGTAGCTCGGTCAGCTGAGGCACCGCTTCAGTAACTGAAGTCACCGTTAGGCGTGGGTTCGTGTCCCGCATAAGGCATGGGTTTTTGTAAGGTATCCGTTCACTTGGCATTACTTCATAATCTCGTAGTCACCTGCTCATTTGTACCTCTGTATAACCCAGCTGGTGATGCCCTGAGAGAAAGAACGTGGAAAAGAGTAACTTGGACCCAACTGAATGCTCTTCCTCACCTAAACCAATTATTGTGTATCGATGATTCTATGCGGAGAAATATTGAGCCAATACATTTTCAATTATATGTGAGATGAACCAGTTCTTTGACTAACAACCTATGTGGATATTCATTTCGAGTAGATGATGTTATATCTGTCATATGGAGAACACATAGTCCAATAATTAGACGAGCTATAGCGAGGATTCAATTTGACATACTGAAAAAAATTGGTGTTCGTTTTTATGTTTTTTTTTGTCGATTCTCCACGGGTCAAATGGCCATAGCTATCAACTTCAAATTTTTTCATCATGGTTCCTTATCTAACTCAGATCTGTATAGTTTCGTGGCATTAACGGGTGATACCTTTTTTTTCATGAATTTTCGAAATTTCGAAAATACCCGTTAAAAAAAATAAAAATATTTTTATTTTCGAAAAGAATGAAATTTTGTGTCAAGTTTAATTAAATTCTGATACACATTTATGGAAATTCTCAGCTTGATCGGGTCAGCCATTTCGAAGAAAAAACATAAAATGTGCTAAATTGGTATACCACTCGAAGCAGTTTTTACCCATTTATAACTTGAATGTCATCCAATTGGCGAATGTAGGCAAACGTTTGGCAGAAAAATAGACATACTATTACAACCCACTCGTCTAACAACGCATATATATGGCGTTTTCCTAGTAATAGAGAATATCATCACATCCTTCTCAGTGGTAACATGAATGAGAATACTCCCTTTGATTAAATTCAACCAAATTGGATAGTATTTTCTAATTTGTTCCGTGATGACGCTGCAAGAGTGTTTAGGAAATCATTTTTACCCAGTCATATGCTGCGGAAAAACATTACGCATAATGAAAAAGTTGTGTATACTATTGAAATATTCAGATATGGAATAGTATTCAAGATTGGGATTTTGCCAAGCAGGTTGAAAATGTTTGAATAATGTATAGGTTCATGCTGACAAGCATCTCTTAGCACGCGGTTACCGCAAAATGATCCTAACTTCCTACATTATTTACTGTGTTTTCGGTTGCATCCACGCTACGTTGTATAACTTACAAAAGATACCAACGTGGTAAAAAGAGGGCATTTTAGTCTTTCCAACATATTTGTTTTTTTACATTAACTGTGTTCTGGCGAACGTGGAGTAAACTTTCTCAGACAGAGTAACTTTGTCCGATAATTTCATTCGCTTACTATCACATTCACTATCTACTATTGATTATACATTGTGTATGTGCTGCTAGGTCAACAGCTGTGATCATTTTGATGAACAGGAATATAGGCCTATCCCTGTCGTGTTTATCTTCTGAACAAGAAGTTCAGTGAGGTGATTTATTGAAGTGATATCTTTCAAGTTCTAATTGTTGTTCAAAGTCTTCAAAATGTATATCTGGTGGTATCACAAGAATATTATTATGTATTTAATACATTTTATCACATTTTGACGCATTCCATAACATGCAAACTGTTCCTTGAATGAATATATATTATTATTATCATTAAATTATCATTATTATTATTATTCATGAATGAGGAGATTTGTGAACCAAAAAAATATTGTATAATTATATGCATCTTATATTTTGCACTCCACGATTTAGACATTTCGAATGAAGCTCTTGACAGTCATTGTTGAATTATATTCGGAACGGGTGAAGTTGCCGGTCCCAGTTGCTGGTCTATTTTCTGTTCCAATTCACTCAAGAATTTTTCAAACGTTCTATTTGAAATATCGAATACCTTTGACTGCGGGGAGTAATTTCGTCTGAATCTGGTTTGAAATATATCTGAGGTAAAAGTACAAAATAAGATCCAGTATTAAGGACAACATCCGCACATAATACTGTTTATAAGGCCAAGAAAATAATGAGTGTGGACCACTTGTAGTAAAAATGATGTTGAGGAAAGAAAGGAGGGAGGGAAGTTGAGAGAGAAAAAGAGAAAGAGAGGGAGAGAATATAGTGGAAAGCTCGTGATTAAAAGTCAAAATGTTTTATAAAGGGTGAACTTGCTCTTGGATAAAACCCCAAAACACCCAAGGGACCCATGAAGTGAGCAAACACAGCGATTATCGAAAGTTTTTTTCAACTTCTGTTAAGTTAACGAACAACCAAGTTGACTGGTTCTTACTTTCCTTTTCTCTCTCTCTCTCTATATATATATATATATAATGGATTAATAAAGAGAACGTCTCACTGATTCCTACAGGTTGAGTATATCGAAACCGTATAGACTTGTTTCATTATTTATTGAAGAAATGCCGCTCTATCGTTCTTCAAATTGAAAATGCGCACTGTATGTTACACCATCTATAATATGTTCATACCCCTAAAATGTTAAATGACCTCGCTGTCAATGCCCCTTGAAACCCTGATATGCATTCATTCAGAATACAATTTTACAGTATTATAGGTTGATAATTCATTTTTTTTATCTCGTGATGAAAACTACTTCACTCCTTTATTTACTCAGCAAGTATATTGAAGTCTAATTACTCATTTTTTTTTCTTTCCCATAACAATAACCAATCCTTCATATAGATAACTTCCTCATATAGATAACTCCTTCATATCCTTCATATCCCATATCCATATCTTATATCCTATTTCCATGGATCTTTCATATCCATATCCTTCATAACTCCTTCATATAGATAACATATTTCTCAGAAAAAAAGCAACATTTGCCACGCATTTATAGAATTATCTACCACTGAAGTTTTCAGAATCTCACAAAATATAGATTAAAGTATTTTTTATGAGCGTGATATTCTATTTTTCATATATAAGCCCATGTTATATATACACATCCCCATCGTGGTAATTCCTTTTATTTATATCACTCCTGAACGGGATTCTGGAGCAGAATTATGACTACCCTTACCGCGTGTATATTCTACTCCCTAGCCAAAGACACTGGTGAAATTGGCCCAGGATTATTCCAGATGATAAACCAGTCTCATCGTCTCAAATAAATCTCTCTGGAGGATTTTCTTTTTAAACAGCTAAATACTGTTCGTGCTAGTGTATAGGCAACCGGTTCGACCGAGGTAAATATATTATTGAATACTTTCAGTAGAGTGAGAACGTTCACTGAAATCTGTTGAATTGTAATCGAGGAATCGAATTCAGAGTATTTGAGTCGAATCGTTGTTTGTTTCCACGATTCCATTCAGCAAACTGGAAGTTTTCATGGTGGAACTTACTGGACCACATTCCGTCTTCATAACCAAAATGTTTATAGTAGTATTATGAAGAAATACTTTTTCATTTGTGTTCAGTTTATTCCATCAAATACATATTATATCAGACACAAAATCGATTACCACCGTACAACAATGTGATTTGAGAATATGAAATCTATCATCCGTAATTCTCTGAGATCGGTTATTCCAGAGAATATCCCTACATCTGAATCATGAATGCGATAGGATCGATCTGTATTAGAAAATATACGAAAATGAAGTGTGAAAATGAGAAACATACAGATGGGAAACAATGAAAATAATAATGAGAAACATACAATAATATATTGAAGTCTACGAAAACTATAGTATATGAAACTGGAGGCAGATTCACTAGAGGTCATAACTTTGATCCGGCTCAGAGTTACGACAATTTCTAGAGATAATACCATGTTTTTATCCATTTTTTTAAAAAATGTTTGATTCTTATTTTCAATTGAATATATCAATATTGTCATCATCAATCCATTGTCATTATTATCTTTGAGACGGTATCAAAATTGATCGGTGAGATCTTAGTGGCAACTTCGATAGAGATCAGAGTTGATCTAGCTCAAAGCTATGACCTATTGTGAATGCGGCCTCAGGACTGCAGTGTGTTGATGGTAAAGATCAAATATAGTTAGTCTTCTAGAGATTCCTCAACGCTATACTAACATCCACTGATAAGTAGGTTCTTGAGATTTATTCTGAAAGAATTGTGATGACATATGAGAATGGAATGGTTATTTCATCCATCAGATTTTTTAAAAAATTTATTTCATTTTATTTTATAGAGAAAAACACAATTACAACGAAAAAAAACATACACAAAGCCCTTCAAAAAAGTCTGAACTGTGGGTTAAAATAGTGAATTATAAGTTAAATTCGAATTCGGACGTATTTCTCAAACTTTAGAAGTAATAAAGTAGTTGAAGTGAAAAGAGAAACAGAAAAATATTGAGTGATTTGTTACATTCCACTTACAAAGTGTAAGGTTTCTTTGATTACTATTGATTTCAAGCAATCAAACTGAGAACATACATAGTTTTCCCACCTCATAAACAAAACCCATCATCAATGATCAAACACGTATTGATTGGAAAACGCATCACCTTTTCTATATAGAACCGAATTACATTCTTTTCAGACTTGTCTGCACAGTGTTTGTTATTCGGTCAGCGTTACACCATCCATCTCGAGTTGACACCTCATTAGAAAATATGACGTGCCAGTGTGTTCTGAGCGATCTCACAAGAAACTCCTAACAAGGTGGAGAGAAGGCGTGATGTTCACAACTCGCGAGGAAATGTAAGAAAGGTTATCTCCCGCAGAGAGTCGATGAAACACACCTACGTTTATACAATCAATTGCTTTCAAATCGAACCAGCCTTCGTGTATATATATATATATATATATATATATATATATATATATATATATATATATATATATATATATATATATATATATATATATATATATATATATGTATATATATATATATATATATATATATATATATATATGTATATATATATATATATATATATATATATATATATATATATATATATATATATATATATATATATATATATATATATATATCTTTATTCACACTCGTAGTTGTCTCAGAAACGAACTATTTTGTTATTCACTACTTCGATCTTTCTTTCTTTGACATTTTTTTTCCACCCACCTTCCGAGAATTGCTTCGTATTTCTTTTTATACAGTTGGTAACGTTTCTTATTGTTTTTGTTTCATTCGAATTTTCTTTCGGCATTTTCGTTTTTCTTCGATCACATGATGTTTTTTTTTGGCTGGGCTGGAAGAGGTTTGAATAATCTATGGTTTTGTCACCTGAGTCGCAGTGACACACACACACACACGCATGCATGCGCGAACTCTTTCTCGGACTCGGATTAAATATGCAGTTCGGTGAGAAAGTTTTTCTCTTCTTTGCGATCTGAAAGAGCATCCCTGATAAAAGCGAACGTCTGTAGGACTGTTGGTGAGACTCCGGCTTAGAATGGGTTTGGACGTTTCGGAATTGATGTGAGAACGACCAAGATTTGAACGAACAGTGATCTCTCTATCATATCCACATTCGTTTAATTATCGGTACATCTGTCTACTTATTTTTATATTTGGTTTCAATTTTTATTTATATTTCCCACATTTTTCCATGTACAAATCTTTGGACTGAATAAATGAGAACAACGTGATCGATTGTACGATATAAATATATACATTCATAGATAAAGTGTTATAGTTGACTCATCTTCATTCATCATCTATCATATTTATATTTTCAGTTCCATATTGTATGCAGCTGATCACTGATACTGTATAACACTTGTCAGCTCCTAATGCAAGTGATGATGGTGATTAATGTTAGTTCATCGACCCCACCAACAGTTAGGTTATACGGGGGTACGAATGGGTAGGTGATTATGAAACTATGATAATGTGAATGGACGTTCACAAAGACCCATGTTTTAGGCGGGACTCGAACTCACTCCAACGGTGACTCCAGTTTCTGAAGCGGTGCCTCAGCTGACTGAGCTACCGAGGGTGGCCTATCAATACGAGTTCAATTCATAGTTCAATACAAGTGCATAAATTATATATTGTAAATAATAAATATGATACTTCATTTTTTTGGTAAATCAATTTTTTTTAGAATCAAGAAAAACGTAGACATGATGAATAATAATTTAAAGATTCTCTATGTTGAAAATATGATGTACGAGAATCATTGATTATACTGCGTTTGATCGTGAAAGTTTTAAATGATCATTTTCGAAAGATATTCGGAATAAAAAGCCATTTCACTTCTCCGGTCTCATCAGCCGATCGCTGTGAATAATGAAAACGTTTCTGCAGTTGATTGCTCCTCTTTCAGACGGAATTGCGAAATGAGATCGCTCCTTCAGTTTTAAGAAACTCTATCAAAAACTGTTGAAATTAGATTGAGAATTATTAGTAAGCTTTCCCATTAACTTTAATTATCAACTTTAATCTTCATAATTTCAGATACTCTTGAAATTGTGATTTCACGAAAAGCAAGTCTAAAGTGTTCATCAAAATGAAGGTTTTTTAGCTGACGTTATCTATTATCCGTCCAAGCTCAGTGACTTAACTTCTCTGGTAACTCCGTGCGATGAATCCTGAAGGCGCCGATCGACCGTCTCTTCTACTCATCAACATCAAAGGTCGGGCGTGTCGATCCTGATGAAAGTCGACTCACCGAACTCTCAAGCGAGAGCAATTCTGTCGACTAATTCGCGTGAACTGCGAGGCTGTGCGAAGGAAGATCAACTCTGCTTGAAACGGGAGGAAAAAGGAAGTCTGGAAGACAAGTGTCGGGACTCGGGAGACTAGAATGCTGTCAAACTTATAACCAGCCGGCTCGAGATTATACCCAGCTGCCAACTTGATCAACTTTGGCGGAGTTATTATTGTGTTGATAATATACAACAGCGGAACCCGGAGTTTATTGTGTGTTTTTCATTAACTTCGGTTCAATTATACGTGGTTGTTGTGAACAAATAATTGTTCTAATTCGTGACAATAGTTTCTTTATCTTGTTTGGATAATTCCAATAATATACGTCTAGGAAAAGTTGATGGAATCATATCACCAATGTAAATAAATAATGCTAATCGTTTGTTTTTTCATATACACCCACACCTCATTTTCATAACTACCATCCCACGATAGTGAAGCTACTAGTCAAAAATAATGTACTGCTTGATATATTGCGTTTTAACTGACAGTTCAGTACAGTAAAAGCATAAACTGAGGAATACTATGGAAAAAGTATCAGTTACTGTTTTTTCTCGCGAGAGCATACTATTTAAATATAGCTATTCAATCAGCAACGAAGCGCACATATTGATGGTTTGAGAAGGCCGTGGAAATTTCACTAAGGATTGTTCAAAATTATTTCCATTTCCACCAGTAGGCGAACTCCCACTACAGTGATTATACTTTAATCGCAAGTTTACAATATAGAAGCTTTTGTAACTTGCGTATAGTATTTTATTGGTATTCACACCGGCCACATACGATCGTAGACGAGTTGAGGGCTACAGTTTTGGGGCAGTAATAAAAACGGGGTGTTATGAGAGTAGTTTGAGTCTTGATCAACACATAATATCTGGTGAAAATTGAATACAATCGAGTAATCGGAAAAGTAATTCATGAGAATTCAAATTGGCAACGTATCAGAATTATAATTCAAAATTAGAAGAAACTTCTCTCGAAAATCTAAAATACTCAAAAATCAAATCGATATGTCCGAAAAAATTGAGCTGTGGGTAATTTAAGTGTGAGTTGGGTGAGTGGGGGGTCGGATAAACATCAGTTGATGTTTTTTTTCCCTGACCCTCCCCCCTCCCATATCACTACGCACCTGCCTATTGTGTCCCGGAAAATTAAACGAATTATCTCTCACGGCTAGGTGTATATAGCCATTCACCAGTTGAGGCCTATAGTCTCGTCACTCTCCATGTTATATATATATAGTACGGTATATACAAACTGAAGTCGGAACAAGTTTTGTATTGGTATACCATCTTCAGTACGGTAATGCAACGGTGACAATGCAAATGTAAAGGTATATAAAATGTGGTAAACATGGACTTAAGGGGACCAGTACATCAACATTTTTATTTTTTTTTCGAATTGGGATAATTTAATTTGACATGTTGAAAATATAAATATTTTCACACTTCCAATAAGCCTACCATCACGTTATTGAGGTCTCAACAAAAATATTTCAAAACCTTCCTCACAATTAATCACTTCAATATCCATTTGAATAGCCAAGTTCAAATTCACCGGTGACTCGTTATTATGAATATTTTATTGCTGCTAGGAACTGTACATACATCTCAGAACCTATCGAAGAAATTTCCATGAAATTCTCACCATTGCTTTATTGATTCTGTATCTGTATTGTGTTTTAGAATCTTCCATATGGCTCCGATAATGAGTATTCTATGTTCATGGCAATACTAAAAAAATACTGTAGAAATAAACGTCAAAATTCACTTACAGTGCAAAAATCATTATTAACTGTATATCAACACAATCAGAATTATCCTAGCACATCATATGAACAACACTTTGAGGCATAGCATACACAAAATTCATTCAAAAATACTGTCAGGATTTACCACAAAATGTTTCTGAAGTTGGTCAAATTCACATGTTGAATCTTCATGTACTGGTCCCCTTGATGCATGCTATCAGTATCTCTGACACCACGCCTTACGTAGACATATAATTGAAACCAATCTTGGTCACGCAACAAAAAACTGAATATCATGTTCCAGAAATAGAAAAGATTGGAAATGATAATGTGACATGAAAACCAAATCAAAGCTATTTCCATAACTATATATACAACCACGCTGAAGAATTATCAAAACATACCTGATTTTTCATTGTTTACTCAATGAAAAAATGAAAAAAATAATCTGGAAATGTTGGGAGAATTGATGAATCTTCATCACATTTCGTTTGACAATTATTGAAGATGATACACGGGACCTCTGTCAACCCAAATTACAATTCGCTTCATTCCAATAGCCTATTATGCGTACAGGCAGCATGAGATTTTAGATCAGTGAATTATTCGTCAATATAGACTTGGTAGTTGCTTCCGAATAACGAGTGTTAGATAGTTCATCGCATGTTTCTGTGGAAAGGTCAAATGTAGTGAAATACTGTAGGTCCATATGGAAAAAATGATATAATTCCACACTTCAATTGTATTCGTGATTCCTAAAGACATGTTCCGATCTCTCCACTCTTGTGCCTCTATCCATTCATTAATTCTCTATGATTCTCTCGAATTTTCTGTGATCTGCCATTTATTACACTATTTCCACTACTTTCATAGAACCCAAACAATAGTTCGTTGCCTATATAGTCGGTGAATATAATCTAATAAATATATATATTCATATATATATATATATATATATATTTATATATATATATATATATATATATATATATATATATATATCGAATGTATCCATATCTACATATATATATATATATATATATATATATATATATATATATATATATATATATAAATATGTATATATGAATATATATATATATATATATATATATATATATATATATATATATATATTCATATATATATATATATATATATATATATATATATATATATATATATATATATATATATATATATATATACATATATATGTATATATCTATATATATATATATATATATATATATATATATATATATATATATATATATATATATATATATGTATAAATATATATATATATATATATAGATATATATATATATATATATATATATTTATTCACAAAAATTTGTTTTTGTTATCTTTCATCATTTCATTTTGTCTTATATACAACGAACTTTCTTGTTCCGAATGAACAAATCGTGTTCATTCAATTCACAACACATATGTACTACATTATAAAACGAGAGACAAACCACAATGAGAAAGAAAATGTGAGGACATCAAATGTGTAGTACTATGTGATGCAAGGAAAGAGCACGCCATCAAGATAAGTAAGTTTTATGTCGGAAGATTCTGGTTGTGAAACCAAAAACTAAAATAATTTCAGAATCAGATCGAAAGTTTGCTCGTCTGGAGTCGGTGTAGCAAAGTACGTGGAAATGGTAGGAAAAAAGGCGGACGCTAAAAGATAAGGAGGAGGGAAAGATAATGCTGGGTCGAAAAATAGACACACCAATTTATTACGTCTAGAAGAAAAAAAAACATCAAATTGGGTGAAAATGAAGAATTCATAAAAAGAATGATATATATATATATATATATATAAGTGAAGTGAGAAACAAAGTGAAAGAGATGAATATATATAATATGAAAGACAAGCTCGAGAGTGTGAAGGAAGTATTAAAGGAAAATAAAGATAAAATTATCTTAAAGGAGACGCGCTTCTATCTATATCTGACAAGCGGATTCGCGTGACAAATTGAGGGAAATGAACACGTCCCGCAGATGGTGAGTGAGTCGCTTCAGCTATAGCACACAGCACGCGAAGTGGAAAAATTAAACTTCAATGCTCGAAATGCACGGAAAGAGAAGAAGAAGAACAATGATCCACTTCAATTGAAACCGGCGAATGATATTCCAAGAGAAAAATGGACGTAGTATATTGCATGAAACGTGTTGAAAGACGAGGAAGTGATTTCTGGAAGTGATATTAATCTTATCAATGATCTTCGATTGAAATTGAATGCATGTGTATACGTTACATACATAGCATTCGTCACTGATGGAAGATATACGTCATGGTAACTAGTATATTCTCATGTTTCATTGCCTTTGAAGATGTACTGTGATTTACATTTGTTCCTTCACAATTTCGCATGGATGAGTGTATTTCACAATTTCCAGAGTAAATTATTTTTAACAATATAATTTCATTTCTGTGCATTATTGTTCAGTGGAAATGTGATAAGACTTATCAATTCTGGTGAAATTAGGAAGAACTGTGTTTCTGTTTTGATTCTTAGATGATTTTGATATCATATGTACGGTTCATAGCCACACATTCATAATCATATTCATTCATTTTCATAGGTTCATATTTGACATGGCCAACACTTTTTCACGATCGCTGAAGTCTGAAAGAAAAGTTTTTGTGAACATTAAATCCATATCAATCATCCGCTCATTTATACTCTCAGGAATACTCAGTTGACAATGTGATGGTTGAGCAACAAGTCCCGTAAAGCTATAACGAGTTGAAAATTTTGACCGGATGCAGTATTTTTACTGGATTCATAATATACTCGTATCCACGAAAGATGGAGGTCATCTACCAACATAACAAGAACAAATATCACCACTATGTTTGTTCAACGAATGCATTTTCAGAGAATCATGATTCTGGAAGAATCAAGTTCAGGGTAAGATTAACAACTACATCTTTGAAAAGTGTCTAGCCCTCGTAATTTGAGTTCTCACAACTTTTCGTATCGTACAAGACCTTCATCTTCCGTGGATAACATTATGCATGATCAGTGCTGGGATGAATGTAAATTGAACAGAATTCATCGTACGGCTCATTGAGAATTAATCTAAAATAAATTCAACACACACAATACAATTAATTGGAGATCAAATGGGGTTCACAATGGCATTCCTGATCCTGTACTTACAGTGGCATCACATAACGTTCGCAATTCGATCATAATTTTCTTTCAGGTTGATAAAAATCGTTTCAAAGTTTGCGACCATCTCTCGACGCTACCCAGCGGGGTTGATTCTCTTGGTTCGATTTTTAACAGAATGCAGATCATTTCGAAATGAGAGCTGCGCAAACAGCTGCGCAGAGAACGATTCTGAGAATATCAGTGGTTATATATCTCATTAGATTGCCATTTCCTTCTATAAATACTAAGACATTTTCCTAGGGGACAATCATAACACCGTTGAATTGGTATGTATATGTCTGTGGAGGGCGCATTGCGGTAGAAGGACCGGTAATTACATTAATTTCCTCCGAGCATTAAAACGACAATGCTAGTTAGGAGAGGCAACCAGTGGCGGTTACTGAAATGAACAATAATCATATTCAATAAAAAGTCCTCCGATGGAACGTTTGTATACTTTTCCTGCAGTTCAGGTCATCTGAAGTGGTTAACTTTTAATCATATTGTGAATTAATCTTGATTCAATAATAATTTTTCAGGAGCTCGTCATATTTTACCAGGAAAACGCGATTCATATATGTGTTGGAGGATGAGTGAGATTTTATATCAAGTTTACTGGGAAAGAAGTGTATACACCTTGATTTCGGATCAAGCCTATCTGCTCGCCTACCTGATTAACTTGATATGTATTACAACCATTTCACAAAACACTTGGTTCAACCTGTTGATATTCTCCAGATAGTTCTCGAAAAGACCGTTTGTCGAGCCGGAAGTAACTTTCAGATTGGTTTCAGCTTATATCAAATTTGGTTGAAGATGTTCGTTTGAGTGAGTTAGTTGGTTTGAGTTAATTTGAGTTAGGATTGGTTGGCCAAGTCAATCAAATTAGGTGCATTCAGGTTAGTTAAGGCTGCGGTCAATAACAACAACAACATCCACATGTGTGACATATGGTCCAATGAACAGCGGCCCAAACTCACCCGGACCTTACTCAATTAAGCTCTTCAAAGTAAAGAATAAGAAAAAATAAGATATATTCATTTCCATTCTCAAACATCTCATTCATATTCGGAGTAATGTGTATAATCCGTTCACTCAAATTCTGTGAAAATTTCAATTCATTCGGAGTATTTTCTTATATTTTTCCTCCTGGGTTATTCTCATATGGTTTACAACACCCCGAAACTATTTTTCTCAGAAGTGGTCTGACCGATTTTGCCTTTAAAACTATACAGTATTAAGTTGAATGATAACATTTTATGTACATGCAAATATTTATATTCGTTCGACCTGTGGAGCGCGAACTAGAACAAAAAATGCGAAGTCTTTCTCCAGGCACGATCAAATTCAGATTTCGTTCCACTAATTCTATAAATAATTCTTTATCAACGTCATATCGATCGATTTTTCAATAATGAATGAGCGCAAAATAAATCCGTTGTCGACGCACCTCTCCAAGCGCTTATAATGATCCCTCCAGAAAATATTCTCCGTCAAGTAAAAAGTTTCCCGGCGTCACAATGCCGTCCTTACACCACTGTATACAACATGGGGACAGAAACCATAAGGTAAATGTTGGAGCACAGATTACGTGGTCGACTTTCCACACCTAATCCCGCCATGAAGATAACACCCACTGCTGTCACCATTTGTAATGTGTAATCACGCCGGCACATATATACACCCCCCCCCTCCCCCCCCCCTCCTGATGTAAACGTCTTATGCGAACAACAAACAATTCTAATCCTCAGACACGTATAAATGCAACTAAACTACGTAGTTTGTTCCTTAACTAGCTCATTAATTATATGTTTTCTTTGGACAATAATTGTGCTCGGTTTGGGAGGTTATTTATTGGTGTTATTATCTCAGGCAGGTTTACATCTTGTGTAATTATACAGGAAATTGCATTTGCATGTAAGTTCCTGGAGTGTAATGTGACATCATTTTGTGAGGACAAAAACTAGGATGAGAGACCCTCAATTCCATCTCATTCTGTATAATGTTCACGATTTGTTGGAAATCAGAACTATTATACATTCATGGATCATTCTCACGTGAAACTGGTATTGTTGTTCTCCAAATGTTGTGTTCATTATCGAACAGTTGAACTTGAAAAGTAATTGGATGTATAATCTGTATTATTCATATAATTGATAATTTGTATCATTATATGTACTATTTATTTACCTCATCTTGCTACATAGTTCATTCATTTTTCTAATAGCTCTTTTTCATACAAATGCCTTGGCTTATGTGGGTTCTATTATTAAATGATTATATATTATATTATATATAATTGTCGCACATTGTTTGTGTGAGACTATTCAACTTCTTCCCGGAGCCTATTGTCCTATTTCTCTAATTCTATTTATTTGAGTATATTGACCCTATTGTATATTATTGATATTCATGTTCATGACAATGATTAAATGTTTTACTTTCCACATTGTTGATTATTGTTTGTTTAACGACTCCACCAAAAGCTGGGTTATACGGAGGTACGAATGAGCAGGTGTTCATGAAATCATGAAGTGATAATAAGTGAAAGAACATTCATATAAACTCATGCCTTAGGCGGGACTCGAACCGACGCCCAACGGTAATTTCAGTTTCCTCTCTCTCTCTCTCTCTTTCTCTCTTTCTCTCTCTCTCTCTCTCTCTCTCTCCCTCTTTCTCCTGAAACGGTGCTTCAGCTGACTGAGCTACTGATGGTGACATCTACATTGTACTGGACATGATAATGATGAATGAATTGATGAAAAAATCTGTGTACCGATGAGTGTGATAGTATTATACTGAGACAGAGACTGCTTGGAAGCACTTTTTCCATTCATTTTACAGTAAGTGAAGATTTCATCATTGTTCATGAAATAATTGGCTTTTCTGATGAGATTCCCAGAAATTGCTTATACAAAATCATAATTTCACCAACGTGCTTTCCAAAGTTTTGGGAGTCATTAAAAATTAAATTCCTGATATTCTCATTTGCTTGAAAATAACGTTGAATCTTATCACTATGAAAATCTTTGCGTATATATTTTCCGTCCATCCTCTTCATTCCTGAAAAGAGTTGATAACATGTATTTGAAATAATCAAATTCAAATTAATTGGTAATTCATCTAAACTTCGTGATTTTGGTTTTGTCTTCACTGGCAAGAACGATGGTACAGTTGATTAGACTCCCAAGTCCCTACTAAACTAACTTAACAGTTGGCACATCGACAGTGAATTATTGCCGCCACACTGTATTCTACTAGCGCTCGTGAGACAAACATATATCGGTAAACATTTACACTAATCAACGGAGGCGTTGAATAGATGATCTTGCAAGTTCGTCTGTGGTGCGAACTAGAGGTCAACTTCTCTTAAGAGTTAGGGGTTGTGGTTGTTTAGGTGTGGTAAAGACCAACCAACCCCTTCTAAGCGGTACAGGACTTGGAATCAATAAGCCCCCGACATACCCTTCGACTCTGTCTCTCTCTGCCTCTCTCTCTCTCTCTCTCTCTCTCTCTCTCTCTCTCTCTCTCTCTCTCTCTCTCTCTCTCTCTCTCTCGCGCGACTCTTGAGACCAAAATGACCCCGACGATGTATAACACTATCACGTGACACGACTTCTTTATGCCAATTGGTCGAGTTGACAAGTTTGCTTCGAAAGCACGTTTTCGTACACACACACACACACTCATATATATATATATATATATATATATATATATATATATATATATATATATATATATATATATATATATATATATATATATATATATATATATATATATATATATATATATATATATATATGTGTGTGTGTACTTGAGACTCAATTTCACACCCTTGAAGTGTTGAAGTTATACTAGCCCGCACTACCTTTGCGTATGGCGGTGTGTAGAAGATGTAAGATATGACCTTATTTCATATAAGGTTGACTCCAGTCTCAAGTTTTTAGTGTGTTCAGGGTAGCCTGGCTATCAGGCGTGGATCTTTGCAGACTTGAAACTTTGGTTTTAAGCGTTTGTGAGGTTTCACTGTAAAACTTTGTAGATTTTGTAATTTATATACTGCCTGTGAGAGGTCTTATTATTACCGCGAGAATCTTTTCAATCTTTTAGCAAGTTCATTCAGTGGTTGTCATATTGAATGGATATTATATTGATCTCCATCACATGAATTTGGATTTGTTTTTTATGTATATAGGCCTTGTGGTGTAGAATAGTGAATGCAATTGAAGACTCGCAGTCTCCGCCCCCATGACGTCAGAAATCATAACGTCCAATCAATAGGCTGTTGTAACTATATTCAAATTCAAATATCCAATAGGGGTATCTCGAAATGACTACAAATGATATGATCCGACTGGCTGACTGGTGAGGCCACGCCTATTTTGAGTCATCAATTATGAACTGTATTGAGAGTTAGTGTTTATTCAGGCCTAGTTTAAAGAATGAATAAATAGTGAATTCGGCTCCAACTGGCAGATAAAATTTGTTATCATCATGGTTACCTGGGATATTTGTTTTCACCAACTCTCAGATATCTGCTAACTGGACTTGGTAATACCGGACCTTAGTTATATACGTTGTTTTCCTCACCTCAACCAATAATTAGCGGATAAAAACTTGACCATGATTCGAAAAACTGAAATATATTTCAAGAATCTCGTATTTTATCTGTTATGGTATATTTTACAATTCTGGGCCTGTAGGCCTGGTGCCGAATTCACAAAATATCATAACTTTGATCCGGCTCAAAGTTACGACAATTTCTAGAGATAATACCAAATTTGATCTATAATTTTCGAATTTTTAATCTTAATGAATAATATATTGATAATGATGATGAATTTAATCAAAAATTGAAATTAAACAAAAATAATAGATCGAAATGGTATTACATCTAGATATTGTCGTAACTTTGAGCCGGATCAAAGTAATGACCTTTTGTGAATCTGGGCCGTAGGGCGTATACTTCGAACTCGAATTTGTTAATATCTACACTCAGAAAGAGTGTGAGATCCGTTATATATGTTTTTACATTGGATCGTGTTGGGATAATCAAAACTGAAAAAAAAACAGTCTCCGAAATCTCTTTGTAAAAGTTTCTTTCCCGAGTATTTCTTTGAAATGGATTCTTAATTAGAATGAAATCGATTTTCATTGGCTGATTCAAGTATTTGTGTTTCTTGCACCCTCGACAAAGTTTTGATTAAAGTGGAAACAAAAGAGGTTGGATTGAAAGGTGGAGTCGGGGGTTTGTTCGGCGGAGCGTGAATGATAAGACTGTGTGGTATATCTTGAGAGATGAAACTCATTGGATTGCGAAACACCCTTGATATATGACATATGTTGAAGTTTTTCGTTCAAGTACTTTCCGATCACATTGGAAGAACGTTATATCGTAAATCGGAGGCACATCTCTTAATAAAACGACGGTATTACGATGGAGCAAAAAAATCGACTCAGCTTTGAGTTTTTTGTCAGTACGCGGTTTGGCCGCGAGAAGCGTGCGGATCGAAGGTAATTTGGGGTTTTGTATGGCTCTAATTTGGACAAAAAAAAAACAGCCGGAAGCTCTGTCAACTATATTAGGGATAAACAACCAACCGTGAAACTTTGCCAGAATAGTTGACCCAATACAATAATGTGCACTCTATATTTGAATCAATGCCAACATTTCAAAAAAGAAAAAAACGCGTTGTCTAATGTATTTTGTTTTTCATCATTTTGATCTTGTATATAAGCCTCTACCCACATATTTATCCTATAAATTAGGGTAACGTCTAATTTGAAAGGATTTTTTTCCATTCTTAAGGCGACGTTGTAATCGTAGAATGGTGCTGTAGCATTATATTCCGAATAGGCCTAGTGAGTTCGCAGAATGAAATATATAACTGTGAGGCATTGTCGTTGTGGTTCTAATGGAATGACATGGAATGAGAAGGAAAGACATTCCAATCCTGGAAAGTGGAAAATTCAGCACTGAGAAGTATGATGCGCGAATAAAGGATATACCGGAGGGTTATAAAAAAGATTCTGAAATGTACAGATATTTCATTTTGATTTTTTTGCATCGTGTAAGATCGTTATAATCACGTTTTTAGCTATTCTAAAATGTTATTCTCTCTCCAGAACGTATACTTTGGAAATGGAAAATTCAAAAAGTTAATAATATGATCATTTGAATCATAAGTTCAAATTTCTCATCTGAAATTGCGATAAACTTCATGATGTTCAGGCCAATGTCATTTCATTTTTTTCTCAACCATCTGTCTTCATTCATTCGAAAACGAAAAACCTTCAGAATTCAAAAATCGTTCGCTTGAACGCTTTTTTACTCGATGAAGTTACAAAATTGTCTGCCTGTTCTAATATCCAATCAATGACTATATAGTTTCTCTGATAATTTTCATATACATGAAGTACCACTGATTGAAATATTCAGTACTTCCAATCTGGAACAATAGTTGCGTTCAAGTCACTTATTCTCTCAATTAATCATATTTACTGCACCACATTTCCGTGCGTGCTTGACAGCTTTCAATTCATCAATCTTCGCATGTGTTTGATGTGTTTCCGTTGTTACATATGCCGCTCAACATTTAAATCATATGCCATTATCATTCTACGCTCCTGATAGAAGTAATGCAAGTTTTCTATATATTTCAAATAACACAAGCACACAGTCTTACTATCGTATGAAGAAATCGATTTGGTCAGAATAAGATGCATAGGATGAAACTTACTGTGAAATTACGCACTGAAATTGTAGGAGATGATGAAGCTTCACATCATCCAATGTATTTCATGATGAGACATACGCCCTCCACGCACATTCATTGAAAATGAACAGCACTGAATTCTGCTCTCATTTCATCTTATTTTTCATTTTATTTTCCACGAAAACATTCTGTGATCGAAACGGTAGGCCTTCAAGAGTCCACAGGAGTCGATATATCGAAATATCAGTTTCTTGGTGATAACATTTGAACGGTTTGAGATATGAACATTCTAATGCGCGAGAAACACAGGTAATTATAATAGATTCAAGATGATATAAGTTATGATTATAAGTTAAGTTATCATGACTTATTTATGATATGTCATGTCGCATAACTGTGAAGCGTCGACAGCTAAAAAACACACTTTTTAGCTATTGACGCTTGACAGTTATGCGACATGACTTGAATAGTTTCGACTTATATCTTCTTGAAGTTATCATAATTATCTGTATCTCGCGTATTAGAATTTTGATATCCCAAACCGTTCAAAAGTTATTACCAAGAAACTGATATTTCGCTGAATTGACTCTCGTGTACTCCTAATATACGGAATTGATTCAACAAATAATGCCAGTTTGTTTATCCCCTTGTTGTGAGATTTGTCGTGTTGTGTAGCTCGAGTAATAATTTTGAATCTCTTCCACTAATCTTAGGATTACCGCCATTCGTTTGATCAGCATGTTCACTGCCTGGGAACTTCAATGAGCGCAGCAATTAACAAATAACAGTGTTCATTTTGTTATCGAAAAAATCCAACACGGACCAATTAATATGGGTCTTGCTATCATTAAACTACAATATACAGTTACATTCGGCTACATTCCGTGGAATTATTCGCACAGGAATTTTCGTATTTACATTTGTTCAATGTCAAAATGTTATTATGAATGCAATGCCAAAATTGAATTGACTTTTTACTATTTATGGTTGATATAAATACAAGTGGAGTTGTTACAATAACAGATATTCCAGAATGAACTCTCGATATATATATATATATATATATATATATATATATATATATATATATATATATATATATATATATATATATATATATATATATATATATGTATGTATATCGATTTGATTTGGTGAATGTATAAAAGATTGCTTTTGATGGTTTTACTGGAATGTAATCTAAAGATGGTTTCTGGTTGTTGAGCACAACCCCACCCCCCACCGCCCTGCACGTAATTCGCTCTCGATGTCGCCGTGTGTCGTAAGGCCTATCCACCTACACCGACGTTCTCCTATAATATATACGACATATATCATTGTGAATTATTATCGTTTTCATAAAATATCGCTTCCTAGATAGAACCAACAACATGACTTATCGGTATTTTTTTCTCATTTAACGGAAATCGAGGAAAGATATGAGCCTATACGAGGATGAAAAAAAAGTTCAGTTAATTTTTGTTGATATTTCGCTCGATAATCGATTATTTCATCATCATACATGAGAGAATGAAGGACAAAAATCATGAAGAATGGACATGCGCGACATTTTTGATAGAAAATTACAGCATTGTGGTATTATTTAATTGTTGTTTATTCTCCTCATTATATTTCTTCTATTTTTCATCACACATTTCTGTCAACAATGTTCACAAATTGACATCAACCAATCACTATCCCACTTTTCCAGTTCGCTGTATTGGCGATAATAGCTATAGGCTACCATTGAAGAGGCAAAGAATAATAATTATAGCCTACTGGCTACCGTTTTCGAAAAGTGGATCCACATAGCTTATATAATGATGATAACCCACAGAAAAAAAATAATTTGAATACACTAAATTCACGGTATTTGTGCTTATTATAATACCAAACTCGCCGTTATTAAAGTATCATAATATTATGATAGATCATATTAAAAAAAAAGAAAATCGTTCGTGATAAAACCAGATGAAATTCATCAAAGTGGTGCAATCATACGTTTGACTTTCTCATGCCGTCACAAATAATTACCATCCATCTTGAATATCAACAACGGATCATCCTTATCGAATTACATCTCTTATAATAGTCGGTCTATTATCAAGGGGTTATATATATATATATATATATATATATATATATATATATATATATATATATATATATATATATATATATATATATATATATATATATATATATATATATATTCTATTATGATCCCGCATTTTCACAGTGTTATTACAGCCACTTTAGTTCTATTGGATCGCGTTACATGGCTCACTTGCTTGCTACCTGCTCGACAGAAGAGGGTTGGTGCGCGGGGGTGGTTCATCGGACCGCTGGGGGGGGGGGGGGGGGGGTGGAGTCAAGGGGATGAATATAATACTGCACGGTTTTTCATGCGAAACCGATGCAATCCGTTCCGTGTGATGAGGTAATATATTGCTACTCATTGAACCACGTTCAAGTAGATATTGATGCACTCAAGAAGATGATCTATATTGTCGTTTGAGTGTATTTTCATGTAGGCTTGATATTCTAGATGACAATCTGTGATTGTTAATTGTTTATTGTTCATATGTATTCAAATCAAGTTCTGAAAGCACTCCACAGACTTGAAATCTGTAATGATTGAAGAGGAATTATTGCAATTGTACATTCAGGCGAATTTGAGATGTGTTTTTTTTCTATGAATATTTTCTATCTCTCTCAGTATGTTCATATGAACAGAAGAAATTCATTTACTGACATTGAAGCATTGTTTAATTTGTATAGTATAGCTAGCTATATGACTTTTTGAGAGCTCAAACCTCAAGTTCATGAAAAGTACTATACAAACTTGAAATCCGTAATGATTGAAGAGGAATTGTTATAAAAGAAAAAACAATCAGACGAATTTGAGATGATTTTCATTTTTTTATGAATATTTTGTATCTCTTCTAGTATGTAGTTGTATGGAAAAAAGGAATTCTTCTACTGACAATAAATCATTGTTTTATTTGTATAGTATAGCTACATGATGTTTTGAGAGCTCATGATAGTTCAGGGCGAGATCAAAAGATGGAAACGTAACTAAATCTTTCAGAAGTGTTATATGTTGGATGCTGCATCGAGCTCGCAGAAATTATCCTAATTTCACGACCTCATCTCGTTATTATGAGTGTATTTTTTTGATCATGTCGTATACTTTGTGGCCATATAGCAATTTTGAATTCTGTCATTTACAATTTCTTGGTCAACAATGAAGTCTCCATCACCATCTTGAGGATAATCTGCATGCTCTTGACCTACTAATTCTTAAACTGTTGAAGTTGGAAACAGTAAAATTTTATCTTCGAATAGTATCAAATCGATGAGTATATTTGATGATGATTAAATTTCCGTAGTTTTGGTTCTCATGCATTGATTGTACCATATCGATTCAATAAATTATTCGTTGGATTTGTTTGTTTTTCAGTACATGGTCAATGCACAATTTCATCATGTGTGGAGAGCGAGTACCCATAATATAAACCAACTTACATTGTGTATCAATACATTAATAGGAGATAATATGATAATTCGATTTCATCAAACCTTTATTGGTCCCTGGCTTATAAAAAGTTCACAGGATAATGATCAATATAAAATACAATTTTTGATTAATATATATATAGAAATGAAATATGATAAAATAAGTGAAAAATTGAAAATTGAAATGGGTGATAATAACATGATGCTTAAAAAATTGAACCAATAATGCAAATTGAGGATATAAATGAAAAAAATTGATGAGAGTGAAAATATGCGAGGTTCTTATGGGAAATAAAAAAAATTGAAAACTAAGAAAATTGATTAGTACAAAAAGAATTAAACATTATTTATTCTATGCCTATATTCTGCTAAGTATAGTCACGTATACAAACGGATCTCAAGCTGGAAATATGATATCTCCAAAAAACATCTGCGGGGAAAAATACCTCCCCTTTTCCTCCATTTGAGTCACCAAATCAATCTTTTATGCGGGCTTCTATACATTCACTTATTTTATTCTGATTTTTGATTTATCTTTAGTACTCAATACCAAACACAGCTACATGACTGGACTTGAATTCATTATTCATTGATCAAATTGGATCTCACCATAATTCAACGACCACAGTATCTTTATTCACTTCATTTTTATTTTTTTATTTTTCAGGGTTTCTTTCATCTATACCCGAGGGTGTGTTTAATAATGTCTACTATATTGTGAAAAATGAAAAGTGCACATTTCCCAATACTGTTATTCCTCCTGTATTATGTACGGAATGAAATGATTCTTTGAATTGAATCGAATTATAATTACCTCGATTCTGAACTGAAGCCCCATGCCACAAACCTTCATACAAATATGGTAATTTGTTGGCAATTATTCATTCATTTGACAGAAAATCGAAACACAAAAACAACATATTTTCAACTCCAATCTGTTTTTCCCATGCAACTCAACTATCCAATCAAACACCTTCACTTCAACAATTATCACCATGAATAAAAGCTGTATGCACAGTATACGCTAACTTGTTGCCATTACAAATCACACAATTGGCCAGCGAATTGCATCTCTCATATAGCTCGTCCAACAGTACGATGATCAGTGGAGGACTTGTCCAATATGTCAAGCCATTGTCGGTATTCTATTTGACAGATCGACAATGGAATGGCACGGACTGGAGGATTTCAGTCTAACAATATCTGTTGCTATATATTCATTCCAATCCTATGGACTGTTTGCGTACACTGCCCTCTGGCCAATATTTTGTCGCGTGTCACTGATTCAATAACTGGACAATTCAATGAAATTGTTTATTGTCCCGTATGACAAAAGTGATTTGACAAATTGATATGATGGAATAATTAGGCTTTTGGAATGATGGAGATAGTGTTTTAATATTTTTGGATTTCTGACAGAGTTATTGGATGTGTGTTGCAATGTGAGTGGTTTACAAAGGGGGAAATTGGAGATTGAATGATTCTTTAGTTGTGGATAATGAGAGATTTTGATGAGCACTGCTGTTATTAAACCCCTATGATACACTAGAGATGATATTTGATATCATTTGAGATGAAAGTACCAGATGGACATGATTATCAGTATAGATATTGTGTGAGATATAGTGATATATATATATATATATAGGAGTTGGTGTTTCGCTTTCATTTTTGTGATTGTTATATTTTTTAAATTTTTTTCTTCGAGTCCATATCATTATCCAATGAACATCATTTTCAAACGCATTGTTCTGAAACGTTACGATGCGGTCCAAAACATCTCAATGATGCAATATTGTATTATTCACTTGAATTCTGTAATTTCGATCAATATTTTCGGTTGGTTTTGATATTTTAATCATAATAATTTGAGATGAATATCAACACGCATCGAACGTACTGTTTTTTTTCGTGAATTTTATTCATTGGTGATAGTGACTCTACATCTCTCATAACCAAATTATGTTGTGAATTACTACAATGAGTTATGTTAATGTATTCATCATGAACGGAATATCCACATAAATCAAGTTTGTGGGTGAGAAGGTAGACACAACATCATCACCCTCAAAAAGTAAATGTTTTTTAGAAACTCGGATCAGATCAAAGTAATCGTTCAACACTTCTCATGTATATAGCATGTTTCGCATGAATACATGCATGTCCCCAATATCTATAAAATCCCGTATTGTTTCCACGTTCCCTGGAGAGTTTTGATACAACAGTGATTTATCGTTCCCTTCAATTCGTTTCAAAAACCTGGACTATTCGATGTGGGATTTTCACAAGAACATTGCACACTTTGAAGCTTTGCAAATCATCAATACGATCGTGCATTTTGTCGATATGAAATTCCTTTATTTCACCATTATTATTCTGATGAAATAATTCTGTTATAAAAGCAAGCAATTATTTGGAATATAATTGTACTCCATAATACTATGTGGCATCAGTAATTACATCCCAATTGACTGTATTACCGTAGACAAGTTAGTATCAACAATTGACAGAGTCGAGTCAAGAATCGTTCTATAAAGTCTTTCATGTGATTCAAAATGTGAAAAGAGATCAAAACGTTTTTCGATCCTTTTTCAATTTCATACTCATTGGTGGTTAATAGGTTTTTTCAATACCCATTATTGCGTATTTGTGGTAATGGATCTCATATCACTGAAATAATTCTGTTTGTAATTGAACACATATTCCCATGTAAATTACCACTCAATGGATTTGTGTTCTATCAAAAGTGAAACGTATACATGGCTTGATCAGAGGGAAATCAATTTTGTTTCTGGAGGAGAGAGAATTGTTTATTCAAACATTGCCGCCAAAACGGTTGCCACACGGACACAGTATAACAAAATTCGTAGAAAAAAGTGCATTATTTATTAAAAAAAATAGGATTATCAACTGTAAAAAAATATTTGGCTTGATAGAGACATTATTCTAAAAAACTTTTTCGTGATAATTTTTTTTATCAGTATCAAGAGTTATTATAGAGAAAATGTATTTGAGAAAAAAAAATCGAGTGGACATAAGGGTGAGTTGATGAAACAAGTCATCAAAACAACGCGAATATAGCCTAAGTTACACTGAAGTAAGAATAGACAATTAAATGAGATGTTGGTCGTATGAATGATTTCGTAAAATGAGAATTGATCCTCTCAAAGCCAATACATTTAAATGCTGATGAGTGATAATTTCGAAGATATCAATCCCAAAATAAAGAATCTATATAATTTTCTCCTGTACTTATGAAAATATGTGCAGAATCTTGAATTCAATCCTGTGGACATCTAATCTGGAATTTGTTACTGAACAGGCCTTTACATATAATGTTGAATTATGTATAGACGCTTCCTGTATGAGTGATTCTTCATGCGGTCTCCATGCAGGATTCTCAGAGTGGAGCGATGTGATTCTATCGATTTCATATCGTAAGCAATATTTGTATTCCGGAGAAGATTGTGGAGGAATGAGCACATAAGCTCACCACTTATAGCAGAGGCAAATGGTATGTTACCAGAAGCAGCATTTACTATTTTGTGGAAGACTGTTAAGGTCCGAAGTTGAAGCTCGTAATTCCAGAACTTTCGGAATTCTCTCTCTCTCTCTCTCTCTCTCTCTCTCTCTCTCTATATATATATATATATATATATATATATATATATATATATATATATATATATATATATATATATATATATATATATATATATATATATATATATATATATATATATATATATATATATATGATATGAATTCATGAAATTTTTGTCAAAGAGTGAATGCTGAAGTTTATGATTGTCAGCAATTATATGATATGTTTGCCACAACGCTGACCTAACCATAGCAACATCAGATCAACCAGTAGATTAAAGGTAAACTAACTGGACTAAATTATGACGAGCACATGTAAAACCCACCACACAAATCAAACTGATTTATTGTTTCAAGTTTGATAAATATTAATTATATCGAAATTTAATTCGAATAAATCACAACGATTCGATAAAGTCTGACTCCACTGGGACGACGATAACAATATTTTCGTTCCTGATTGACAGAACGATTCGTCCAGTGACAAATGCGCTCGGATTCAATTCCGATTGAGATCACACCATATATAAAGTTTGATTCTTCCGATCGACAAACTCTACTATCAATTCAAACTATCGTCCGGTAGTTTCGAGCCATCAAATACTTGTTGTTTCAGATATAATATGACAGATAGTTCATTCCAGATATCAGAGACATAAACAGGCGTCGCGTATCTCCATGGAAACAATTTATATTTGTAGACAGTTGAATGAGTGATGATGCGTTTTGTGGCGGGAAAATGTACTGTTCGTAAGATTATACATTTGGTTTGTCATGGAAATCGGTAAAGATCGGGATACATCGGTAAGAGTCGGGGATCAAGACGTGACGATGCGTGAAAGTGAATCTGCTCGAACTTTAGTCGGCGGTGGAATGACATGCACTCGATCCAATGAGCATCCCGATAATTCATGCAGTTATATGTGGAGAGAGAGTGAATATATTATATGAGGGAGATTTCGACTCGAATGTGAAAAATGGCTGGTACGTTTTTTTATATTGGGTTTTAACGACGCACTATACTGATGGCTACGATCTATTGGCGTCGGTGGATGATGCATGAGATGATGGGAGGATGAGATGAAAGGTTTTTTCATTAGGTGCTTTTGAATGGTGGGATGGAGTCGGTCGTGGCACGTTGTTAAGGAACCATCTCAGTATTGACTTGAACGACAGAGGAAAACCACAAAAAAACCCTGTCAGGATGGTCGACCATGGCGGGAATCGAACCCCAGTCTCCCGAATGACGGTTCAGTGTGTTACCACTCGGCCACGCGTCTCGATGGCTGGTACGATTTGTGAAGTATTTGGCTTTGATCTCATTTTAATTATCATCCTGAATTCTCGTCTATACACACAACACAGAGTGAAAAATATATACTTTTCCGAATATACATTCAATTATCATGCAATAGAGAATATGTGAATCCATATATGAAAGATAATTGAAGTATCCGTTTCAAATATGATTGTAATATGTTTGTCTATATGCGAGTGCATACATATCTGGTTTCACGCGAAATCAAAACAGTTTTCCATCACGTTTCATATTCGACATAACAAATGAAACTCGGCTGTAGTTTCTCTATGAAGTTCAACAATGGATGCGACCAATTCATAATATCGGTTACAGAATGCATGCACTCGCTGGTGCATTGAAAACCGCGTCCCTAGCGTAATGCAGTGTGAGCAAAGAGACGATGCTGCAATGTTTGCGATTGTGCAGAATATTCAGTGGTGAATGATTATAATTTATCTTGTGCACACGATATTAAAATAACCCACACATTGAAAGGGGTAGGAAGGCTAGAGGGCGAATATAAAATGAGCGTAGTGATCAGAAGTGTACTGAATATGTATGCATGTAGCTTATATATATATATATATATATATATATATATATATATATATATATATATATATATATATATATATATATATATATATATATATTTATATATATATTTATGAATATGAATATATTTATATATATATATATATATATATATATATATATATATATATATATATATATATATATATATATATATATATTCATTTGAACAATTTCCAATATTATGTCGAATACAGTTCCATATAGTGAAATTGTTGATCCAATTTGTTGATGAAATGGAGTGAAATTGAGTTCCGACTAGTCTCTCCGCAAATCATCACAGCTTCGAATATTCATATTTCACTTTTTCAGATCTGTCGTGCTCTGAAATCCCCTACTGGTCATTGTCATTGCCAGTTTCATCGGCCATGAACAATTTCTTCTCCATTGATAATCACAAATACATCGATCGAGTTCGCGGAAATGGTTTCCGAATGAATCGTTGTCCTGGTAATTAAATTCAGGAATTAAAATTGGGAATCAAATTCTACAATTCTCTGCCCCTGACAATAAAACGAAAGATGGCAGATTCTTTTAGAATCGGTCACAAGAATTACTTTCAGATAAATGTTATTATAGTACAAGCTAACTTTCAGATGACACATGAGCTATTTTTTGAATTATGTATTGATATATCTTTTAAACTTAAATGTGTGTATATATATATGTATGTACCATAATGTATTTGGTATATTTTGTGATATGTGTGTATATGTTGTGTGTATTGACGTGTCAAATATCATGCAATGATCAATAATGATAATGAAAAATAATAATAATGATAATAATTATAATAATCCCGATATATATATTTTTTTTTTGACATCATTCAATTCACACAATTCGACTCCGAGGAGGGTTCAAGTGAGTTTGAAGATGTTATAAACCGTCTCCTGGTTTCAGTTCCGACTTCACTCACCCAATTGATTGATAGATAACTCGAGACATTTCATTTGTACAAAGCTTTTTCTATATATTGTTCCGTTTTTTTCCTCATTTTACTCTTGTAGAAGCTAGGTCATTAATAATAAAGTCGAGTTTTTTTTTTCCATAACCCACCGTTAGAAACTATGGACGAGAAAAATGGAAATCTGTGATGCATATAATTGCCTTTCTCGTCGTGGAGTGTGTAATTCAACTGAAATGCCTTATTAGGAAGTATAGTGCGCCATCTTGTAAATAGCCGTTTTAAGTATGCATTGTGATTTATCTATAGTTCCCATACAGAAGTGCTGCGTCATCACATATTAAATGTGTGATAAATTCACATTAAAAAGATGTGGAACAAATTTGCGACCCCTCCTCCCTCAAAAAAAAAAAAACGGGCAAATTACTCACTTTCAATTTTGTGCTGATTTTATAATGACTTCGGTGCATACTAACTATCAGGAAACGTGAGAAATATCCATATGGCAGTGAAAGACAGTGAGTGACTATGGTGATTCGTAGAAGACAGTCAATAGTGAACTCTAAGTATCAACGGAATCATTGTAAATAATCAGATACCCAAATGAGTATTTGAATGCAGCTGCACCCGAAATTATGTCAAAACTCAAAACTGACAATAATGAAAATGATGTTTTTGAAAACACCAATGAGTAACTCAAATTACTCTTTGGGTTCAATGATTATAGATATTATGGTGGAAATCCGTGAAAATGTCATGAAATACTAATTAAAATATCAATTATTTCAAATCACGAATTTTAATTTATTGTTTACAAAGGAAGCAAAATGTTTGAAACAATTTCACATCCCACTGTCTTATTCATAAGCTTTCTGTCTGCCGTTTTGATTTTTTTTATTCATATTTGAATTGAGAGAGAAATTAATTGATGAGAAACGAAAACCGAAAGACGAGATCAATACAAAATATATGGTCATTCTTTCAGAATTTCTTACACTTTTGATAAATGAATGTGGATTAGCAGATCGTCAATCCATTCGCACATAGATTGAAAGACTCGTGAAATATTTCAAGACCTCTGAATCGTTACATCGGTATAAGATTGTGGAAAATGTATCGAATAATAACTTTCTCGTTCATACCCTTTCGAATTCCGAAACAATCACTTCACTCTATATACATTCATGAATCATTACTGATATTGAGCATCATTTCCGAAATATGAATTACATAATTTTTAATTTTCAATTTTCATCAACGTCGAAATCTGATCCGAAGACATTGCCAGTAGGCCAGTTGGATCTATATCATTTGTGGTCATTTGAAGAAACTTCGATTGGATATTGGAATCTGACTGCAGTTCTAACAGCCCTGTTGATTGGACGGTACGATTTGTGACATCAAGGGGGCGGAGACTGAAAGTCGTCAATTAGGCTTGAAGCCTGATTTATAATGGAACGGCTCCACAGTTTTTCACGGTAGTCATAGTAACCGTTAAGTCATAGTTATTTCATGGTAGAGCTAGTCAGAAGTCATCCGTACAATTCATGAATGGTTCACGTAACTTACCTAGACGAAAAAAGATCAACCATGTCACTATGAATCAAGTTCAAGGTTAACAAAGTCAGATCATGTGAACTGGAGACCACAAGGGTGATCTTACCACCCCAAGGGTGATGATTAATAGATTGAATAACATTATTATAGCCTGACCTACTCATGTACTAAACAACAATTAACATGACTGACACAGATATTTGACACTTCTGATCAATACAATATGATCAAGACAGATTGCATTGTGCAGCTTCAGCCCCGGCATTAGTCTCTCTCTCTCTCTCTCTCTCTCTCTCTCTCTCTCTCTCTCTCTCTCTCTCTCTCTCTCTCTCTCTCTCTCTCTTCGTACCGATCCATACACTCCAATTCACGAGTAACGGTGGTCCCAATCGACCGTCCCCGTCATCTTCTCTCAATAACGCTCCAGGGTCTCGATCCGTCGATGAACTGTGATAACATATACCTTATTCTGTAATAATTTACCATAGCTATAATGAGTATTTATGTAAAGCTGACATTAACTGCAATATCCGGACAAAAGCAATATCCTGCGAGGATTGCCTAGGCAACCGTTATTCGTAATCTCGACAGAATTGTACCAACAGTCACATTGCAGGCCTACGTGAATTGGATTTGAATCTTACTAGCTTATAGGGTTTATTCGATAGCGAGCGATCTACCTGCAGTATTTGTCTCTGTTTGCAATGTTGTAATTAATTTGTTCGCTTTGAAAGATGTTCGGTGTTTGAAAAAACACTATACGTCATACTGCATTCGATTTTCGAATGTGTGCTGAACTTTGATTTGGTCGTTGTGTTTTGATTAATCAGCCATTTTTAATGTTTTTTCTCTATCAGCCACCTCAGGCGAACGGTTGTTTCAGAGAATTGAATATTGAATAAATATGAGGAATAAATATGAATAAGTATTACTCATGAATGATTATACATAACCCAATCATGTAAATTTTGGAATCATAGATTGTATATGATCATAAGTATACATCATCAGAAGAAGTCCGATATTCCCAATGGGATATTCTCTCGGCAATATGATCAATTTGTCATCCCAACAAGACATTACAATACTTGAAGACAATAATTTTCTGAATGGGTCGTAATAAAACGCTATTCTCAAGAATAGACACAAAAGTTCGTATACGATAAAATCATAGAACACGCTATTAAATTTTCATTCATAACATTCTTGAAATTGGCGTCAATTTTTTTCTCAGAAATTCATCATTATAATCCAATTTAATCACGTTGATCATATAACAGAATCAAATATGATATGATGAGTAATAATCGTGCAGACCAACTTATAAGCAGGCAATTAATATTGTGTTTGTTTGATTTGCTCCTCACTCTTCAGCGGATAATTGGAAGTCGCGTATCTGACCATTTCGGCTTGGGCCATAATTGCTATGGATTAACTGCTGATTGCATATTATATTAATAAAGTTTGAACCAATTACTATGAGGCAATTAAATTTTATACTGGGATAGTATCGTCAACAGTGTCAGTAGTTTCAGTTGATCGAAGTTCGAGAAAGATGAGAGTATTCCCCGGTATCGGAATAGCCGCAATAAAATGTGAACATGCAATCGTAGAGTAATGACCGTGCCAGTTGTACCGTTGCAGAATAAGAATTATGGGAAAGAATTGCATTCTCAGAGGAAAAGATTTTCACAAAAATATGGTGATCAGATTTGAAGGATTATATATATATATTCATATATATATATATATATATATATATATATATATATATATATATATATATATATACATATATATATATATATATTCACTTCTGTTTCTTCTTTTTCTGATGAGAAGGAACTTCAAATATATATATATTTGTGTATATATATATATATATATATATATATATATATATATATATATATATATATATATATACATATATATACATATGTATATAATATATATATATATGTGAATATAATTCATGATATGACCAAGCTTGGTGCCCCTATATGTTTTACCGTTTCAATTCGCACCAATATGATCTTGAGAGTTTGATTAATTGGATATTGGAAATAATGTTCGGAACTTGCAGTTTGGTGAATACTAATATTGTTATCATTCGATGAAATACGATTTCATCCAATCAAACGTTCAACAACTATTGCATAAACTCAAGACTCAGTTCGGAGGAGTTGACCCATTTCCGTTACACGTACCAATGACTGGTTATTGTATTATTCATATCAACAGCGTGAATTGGTTCACAAAATATTGAGGGTCATTTAGCTGTCTCTTAATAGTCTTGATAGTTCAATATAGTTCAAGTGACTTCAAATTAGAATTACCAATTGGAACTAGGAACTTGCCGCTAAGCAAATACTATCGTAAAAGTATTGACATGAAGTTTCTTTCTATTTCAAACAGTAGCAATAGACCAGAAATGAAAAACTTCATATCTGAGGACGTATTAATTGTATGGATAATAATTTTGGTGATGCCGAATTATCACAATATTTTTGTCGTGAAGTTATTTTATATCTAAAGCGTTTCTGATCATTCTCTCTTCGGCAGGAAAAAAATGAGAACTTATTTTGGTTCAATGTTTCTCGTGTAAACATCAATTAACTCGTACCGGGCTGCAATGGTTGAATCAAAACAATAATTTTTGCGGGAAGTACTCAATCTTATTTTCAGATAGCTTGGAGTGACGTATATCTCTCAAGAAAATATATCCCAATCACTTAAAAATCTCAGCATTCATTCAATATTGTTTTCCATAGAATCATTATTCATTCCATATTATTTGAGTCAAAACGTTCAACTATGACACAACTTGTGAAACACTGACGCCAGAACAGTTGCCACACGGACACAGTATAACAAGATGTATAAAAACAATGCACTATTTCTCAAAAGAAGAGAATTTAATGTAGAAAAATATAATGGAGACATTATCCTGAAAAACTTCAATTCAATACAAAAAATTGGGTACTAAGAAATATATAATAAGATGTTTTTGAGTGAAAAATAGATAAAATACTGTACAGCATTCTTTGAAACAGGATTCGAGTTTGAGCATTCGCAGATACATACATAAAACAGATCCTATTACAAAAGTCCTCCAATGTTTTCTCTGGAATCCTGGATCGAGGTGCCATATCCTAGCTGCAGTTTGTCTCCAACTCATCCCTGAAGGATCAATCCTCAGGGAGAGCTATCCAGGCTTGATACTACTTGTTGACTGCAATTCATGAGAATTTACATTTGCCCACAAATATGTTGATGTATATAAATCTATATTGAAGACTATGTCACGGTACACATGATTGCCGTTCGACACATGATAATAATCAGATACAAAATAATTGGAGTTGGGAAAAAGACATAATAATAATAAATCAAAACTGAATGATTGATGAAAAAATTATTGTGGCAAATGATGAGAGGGTAATAAAGAGTAGCTTGATATGAAAAAGTATCAGTATGAACAGAGATATGAAAATAATATAAAAATAATACAAAAATGACGAATAATTATGCTATGAATATGAGTACAAATGGTTTCTCAAAATGGCAATAAGTACTGTGAATATTGATAGTGTAAATACTTTGATTTGAAATGGTTCGAATATTTTGTCACTAGTTAACCGATTCGAACCAATCCGATTTCCAGAATGATATCCTCCTTGGGACACTATTCTGATTTTCATTTTTCCCTCTTGACCTTCATTACCAATCAAAAAAATTCATTCAGAGTCAACTTGACTGAAAGAGTGTAAAAAAGGTTTTTTGTCGCAATCCACAACAAAAAATCCATGTGACTATGCAGAAACTATTCACAATTATGTCAATTTGGATTCCAATTGACCATTGTAGCTGGTCCGCCCTCGTGATGTCACAGAATATATAAACCAATCAAGTGGACAATGAAGCAGGGGAAAATAGGGAGACAACCAATCAAGGTTATCTAAAATTTCCCCTGTTTCGTATAAGTCACGCCCATCTTCATTGGTCAATTGGCTGGTGCTCACAGCTTGATGAGGGATTGGAAGCAATGTTTAGAGTATGCAAACATCACTTTGACTGCTAATCTCTCACTTATACATGCGTGATGTTGTGAATACTAGGAAAACGCCATATATGCGTTGTCAGACGAGTGGATAGTGATAGTATGTCGACTTTCTTGCCAAACTTTTGCCTACATTCGCCAATTGGGTGACATTTAAGTTAGAAATGGGTGAAAAACGCTTTGAGAGGTACCAATTTAGCACATTTTATGTTTTTTTTTCTTCAAATGGCTGACCCGATCAAGCTGAAAATTACTAGAAATGTGTATCAAAATTCAATTCAACGTCACGCAGAATTACATTCTTTTAAAAAATGGAAATATTTTTTTTTCCACTGTGTTATTCTAATGGGTATTTTTTAAATTTCTAAAATTCATAAAAATAAAAGTTACCACCCGATAATGCCACAGAACTATACAGGTCTGAGTTAGATGAGGAACCATAATTAGGAGGAGTTTGAAGTTGATAGCTGTAGCTGTTTGACCTGTGGAGAACCGACAAAAAAACATGAAAAAACAAACAAACAAACGAAAAAACTAAAAATAAGAACGCACACCAATTTTTTTTAGTATGTCAAATTGAATCCTCGCTCTGGCTCGTCTGAAAACCCTGAAATATTATTCGACATACCTTTCTATGAGTCAAACTTAATTCCAGCTAAAAATTAGCCTTTATGCCAGTTTGCCTCATGCTGCGAGTTGAAGAAAACAGATAACATGTATGACCATGTTGATGACAAAACTACACTGATTGTCTGATCCCAAGTTGGTAATTCTGTCACTTTGTCGTTGAAGTGAAGTTCAGATTGTTTGCTAACTTTGACCCATGAACTCTATTTTACTAACTCATTGTTTATCAATTGGATTTATCAGGAATCGCGGTACAAGTATTCCTTATAAGTGTAGAAACAAGTATATTGACATGAATCTCCAATATACCTGAATTTGGAATTTTATTTGGAATTTTTGAAATATAGCCACATAATTAAGATGAGTAACAAATGAGAAAAAACATCATTATTTTCCACAGTTGATACCATTCATATCATTGTTGAACATAGTTTGATACTAGATTTTGATACTAGAATATAGAATTTGAAATATTTGCTACAGCTTCTATAATTCTTCATCAGTATATATCATC